>ML807901.1:219974-238865 GCA_009831015.1 Picea engelmannii
AATATGATGCAACAATCACTTCACAATTTCTGACGATTGTTGTATATTTTACGGGATGAATATTTCCTACCATTCAATGGCAAGTTTGAAAGGAACTAGGACACCTGGCAATGACAGAAATCGGTAAATAGAATCAGATCCCAGATTTTAAGGCAAAAAATTAGTGAATAAAAGATGAGACGGTTGAGCATTTATAGGAGCATAGCTAGGGAGCCTTTAAGCATCTCGTCGACAGATGACAAAGGCATTTAAATGAGCAGATTAATGATCAAAGGGATTTGTCCAAGTGGTTAAGAAGGAGCACGAGACATTTGGCAGTGAACAAAATATTAGGCCTATACACAGTGGTCAATCTACTACACTTGTCATCAATTTTATGATGCAGTCACAGGTGCCAGAGAAATTCCAGGCTCTAAAGGAAAACTCGGCAAATACAAATGGAAGCTCTAGCATTCCAGATTTTAAGGAGTTTTATTTCATTAGCTATAACAGTTTGAAGACAATTTACATGTGTTGGTTTGGTTTGTTAATTGTTTTCTATTTTTGGAATTAAGTAGAGATCCCAAACTCCCAGCATTAAAAATATCATCCAAAAGATAGGAACAGATCCACCTTTGTAGGCTAAAGGAGTTCGACTCATAAAGATCTAATGTGGCCATAAATAGGGATATATTGGATGAATTGGAGGTACAGGGGGTTCGACCTATGAGGTGTATTTTTTTTTTGCTGGACCGTGGGCTGTGTTTGGCCAGAAATTTTTTTTTTAATCTCAAACGATCAATTCAGAAATAAACAAGGTGTTGACAGGATTCTCGTGTCGAGATTTTGGTGGCGTTCCTCTTCTATGTTAAGTGTTTTCTTTAGTTATCATACCATTTGTTTTCAATTTCCTATTATCGAATGATAGTAATAGAGAAGAATTTATTGGTGAATACTCTGCATCTGATCCTTTGGTAATCTTTATGTTTTCTTCTAAAGCTCAGTTTTTGAATTCTTAATTGCTCATTTTCTCAGTTTTCCTCCCCCAATTCTTCCTCAATCGACACCATACAAGCTTAATTCGATCCAACATTTCCACTACCTTGCCCTGTGTAAGAGTTTTGTTTAGATATGAGAGTGAATCAAATATTTAAGCACAGATCCCATTCACCCAATGGTCCTCCTTGTTGTCCCAAACCAACCATTTAAAAAAAACAAAACCCCAACCCCATGTTTCCATAGCTAGCCTGACATCTACCCTGTTCCATACCAAGTTAATTCAGAAAGAGAGAGCTCTCTCTAAGTCTTGGAGGGCTAGATCAAAGACTCCAAGTGGTTTGAGGTTACCTCTGTGACTGCCTCTGTAGCCTTGGGAAAATTACAAAGTGTTAAAACAACCAAAAGAGAGTATGAGAGTCACGTGGACCGAGACCCCAAAACCAGAATTCCCAAAATTGGAGAGCCGTCAGAGCTCAGAAAACTTTGTGAAGTCCAAACGTTTTCTCACTCACATTGGTTTATGAATATTGTGATTTTTTTAAGGGATAAGGCCTGACAAACTTTGGTTGACTGCACATTGTGTGTGCAGAGTTCAACGAGTGTCAGGACAACCGAAAACCGACGTCAAGTATGGAATTGGAAGAGGTGCAAATTGACTCTGAAACAGAGGACGAAAGGGTAGGAAGGGATGTCAACTTGGGAGTCGAAGGATCAAACTCTAATGGGCATGGAAAAGAGATGGATAAGGAAGGACATATGATGAAACTCATTGAAAGACTACAGAAATATTCCCAGGCTCGCTGAGTTGATAGCCCAAATTTCATGAGGGTCAGGGATCAGCAGGGAGAATTCAACTTAAAAATGTTGAAGAACCTGGAAAGAATAGAAAGGAAGTTGGAGAAGAGGAGTGGCTCAAGAAAGACATAGAGTCGCAAGACCCCTGAGAGAAGAAGAAGATCGAGGAGTGGTAGCAGACATCATCGTCACTCCCAAAATCATTCTAGCAGGGAAGCGCACAGTAGTTCAAGCCCATCCCTACTAGAAAACACTGAACATCTAGAAGGGATGAATTGAAAGGAGAGATGAACAATATCAAGCCTCCAACGTTCGATGGAGAACATAAGAAGGAGGAAGATGTCAAAACATGGTTGCTAGGCATGAGGAAATATTTCCAACTGCAGAATTATTCCCCTCATGCAGAAGGAAGAATTGTGATGTATCAGCTAAAAGGGAAAAACATCCATGTGGTGGGATCAATTTGTGCAGGTGCAACACATTAGTGAGAAAGATATCACTTGGAAGGAGTTCAAGAGGTATTTCGAGAAGAAATAGCTGACCAAAAGGTACTATGACAGAAAGATGAAGGAGTTCTTCGAACTCAAGTTGGGAAGCATGACCATCCATGAATATGAACGAAGGTTTTTGGAACTACTGAAGTATGTTCCGTTCATCAAAGATGAGGCTGTCAAGATTCAGAGATATTTGAGTGGACTGCCACCTTCTATTGGTGACAAGATTCAGTATGATGATCCTAAGACTATGGAAGAAACAATAAGAAGGGGAAAATGCTTATATGAATAGTAAAGAGAAAATCCTACCTTTCAGAAGGCTTGGGATGATTAGAGGAAGTTCAGGAAAGAGCAGAGGCAGAAGGGAAACAAGCCTCCCTTTTTCAGAAACAATCCTCAGGGACAACCATCTTTCAGAGAGCCCAGGAAGGCTGAAGTGGGTGAGCAAATGCCCAGACTGCCACCTATGGAGTGTTGGGGCTGTAAAGGGAACCATAGGTACAGGGACTGCCCCCATAGAAAATATAAAGTGAGAGTCGTCCACAATGTTTAGCAAGCTAAAACAGTGGAGGATATGGGCAGCAAGATGACAAGGATCTATGCAACCCTGGACAACAAGCAAGCAGAATTTCAATCGCACATGATTGAAGTGGAAGGTATGATTAACAACCGACCATTTAGTATTTTAATCGATTCATGGGCTAGCCATAGTTATGTAGATCCTACGGTGGTGGAAAGTTTGCATTTATCAAGAAGCAAACATGAAAGGTCTTGGTTAGTGCAGTTGGCTACAGGAACCAAGAGGAAGGTCACTGAATTGGTTAAATCCCGTTCGATAGACATGAATGGATTGAGCACGAAGGCTGAATTGAATGTTCTGCCTTTGGGATTTTATGACTGCTTAATTGGGATGGACTGGTTGGACCAGCACCATGCCCTCCTAGACTGTCATAACAAGAGGTTTACATGCCTGGATGAGGAGGGAAATCAGAAAACAATCCAAGGAATTCCCAAAGCTATGGATGTTAGAGAAATCTCAGCCATGCAACTGAAGAAGTGTTACAGGAAAGGTTGTCAATTATTTGCAGCCCGTGTGGAGGAAGCATCCAGAGATGAAGTCTCAAGAATTGGAGACCATGAGGTATTCATAGAGTTCAAGGATTTATTTTAGGAGGTACCTGGACTACCTCCGAAGAGAGACATCGATTTTTCTATAAATTTGATGCCTGGAGCAGCTCTGATGTTGAAATCTCTTTATAGAATGAGTATGCCAGAGATGAAAGAGTTGCAATTGTAGCTCGAAGGGGTAAATTTTCCCCAGCGTGTCACCCTGGGGTGCCCCAGTCATGTTCGTGAAGAAGAAGGATGGGACGTTGAGGCTGTGCATTGATTTTTGGCAGTTGAGCAAGGTAGTTGTCAAGAACAAGTATCCTCTGCCGAGGATCAATGATATTTTCGATCAGCTGAAGGGTGCAAAAATATTTTTGAAGATAGATCTCAGATCAAGATATCACCAGGTAAGAATAAAGGACGGGGATATCAGCAAGACTGCCTTTAGAAAAAGGTACGATCATTATGAGTTCACAGTGGTGTTGTTTGGACTGTCCAACGCACCTGTTGTTTATATGTGCTTGATGAATGGTGTATTCATGAACTATTTAGACAAGTTTTCCATAGTCTTGTTGGATGACATCTTGGTGTATTCCAAGCCAGAGGAAGAGCATGAACAACACCTGAGGATGGTGCTGCAAGTGTTGAGAGAACACCATTTGTATGCCGAGTTGAGCAAATTCTCATTTTATCAAAGACAAATCCATTACTTGGGACATATTATTTCAGAAGAAGGGATCGTTGTGGATCCTGAGAAGGTTGAGGCCATCCAAGAATGGTTAGCACCAAGGAATGTAACAGAAGTTAGATCCTTTATGGGTCTGGTGGGCTATTATAGAAGGTTTATCGCAGGGTACTCAAAGATAGCTCACCCTATCACTTCCTTGCAAAGGAAGGAGAAAAATTTTCAGTGGAATGAAGAGTGTGAAGAGAGTTTCCAGCGATTGAAGCAGCTGTTAACCAACGCTCCAATCCTGAGAATTGCAAATCCAAATATGGATTTCATGGTGTGCACAGATGCATGTAAGGAAGGGTTGGGAGGATTTCTCAGCCAAGATGGATTTGTAATCTGTTATGAGTCCAGGAAATTGAAAGAGCATGAAAAGAATTATTCCACTCACGATTTGGAGCTAGCAGCAATCATCCACGCTCTGAGGAAATGGAGACATTACGTCATGGGAAGAAGATTTGAATTGAGAACAGACCACCACGGTCTGAAATATTTGTTTGAGCAGCCAACCTTAAATGCTAGACAAAGCAGGTGGTTGGAGTTTCTGTGTGAATACGACTTTGATATCAAGCATATCAAAGGGAAGGAAAACAAGGTGGTTGATGCACTCAGTAGAAAGGTGCATGAATTGCATGCTACAACCATTATCATGTACAGGACGGATATTAAGGATAGAATTTTGGAAGATGCAAGTGTCGATTTGTAGTACAAAGATTTGGTAGTAAAGCTACAGTAGAGTGAAAGACCATAGAAAATGAAAAGTTACACTTTGGAAGCTGATGGATTACTTCTGTACAAAAAGAGAGTGTATATACCCAATGTCCAGGAATTGAGACTTGCGATTCTAAAAGAAATGCATAAAGTGACTTATGCTGGACATCCAGGATATCAGAAGACTGTGGCAGTAGTCAAGAGCCATTATTTTTTGCCGGGTATGAAGAGAGAGATCGTTGAATACATTGCCAGATATATGGAGTGCCATAAAGTTAAGGCTGAGCATAGGCACCCAACAGGGTTGTTGTAGCCTTTACCCATTCCTGAGTGGAAGTGGGAAGTGGTGACGATGGATTTTATTACAAGATTGCCCAGAATGAGCAAGCAAAATGATTTGATCATGGTGGTGGTGGACAAGCTTACAAAAATTGCCCATTTTATTCCACTGAAAACCACTCACAAGGCAAAAAATGTTGTTGATATCTTCTTAAAAAAAGTGGCACGCTTGCACAAAATTCCTAAGACGATTGTGTCTAATAGGAACCCGAAATTCACCTCGAATTTCTGGAAAGGACTGTTCAAAGGATTCAGAACGAATCTGAATTTTAGTACAATGTATCATCCCGAGTCTAATGGACAGACAGAGAGGGTGAACAAAGTAATAGAAGACATGCTGAGAATGTATGTGATGGACAAACCATCAAGATGGGAAGACTACCTTCATTTGGTAGAATTCGCCTACAATAATGGGTATCATGCATCATTGAGGATGAGCCCATTTGAATCACTTTATGGAAGAAAGTGCAACACTCCAGTGAGCTGGGATAATCCAGCTGACAGAGAAGTAGTTGGGATAGAGTTGCTCAAAGAGATGGAAGACCAAATGATAAGAATTAAACAGAATTTGAAAGTTGCCCAGGATAGGCAGAAAAGTTATGCTGATAAGAATAGAACCCACAGAGAATTCAAAGTGGGTGATCATGTTTTCCTGAAAGTGAAAACTAACAGGAGTTCCCTGAAGCGGGGAAGTTGCGCCAAGTTGGCAGCAAGATACTGTGGGCCCTTTGAAATCCTGGAAAGGATTGGGCCAGTTGCATACATGCTTGCATTACCTGCATCTATGACTATACATAATGTGTTTCATGTTTCACTGCTTAAGAAATATATACCTGATGCTAATCATGTTATCGATTGGAATGTGATTCGGGTGGAACCAGAAGGTGTCCTACAAGTGCATCTTGTGCGCATATTGGATAGGAAAAGCAAACATCTCTGGAATCAAGCCATAGAGATTGTAAAGGTCCAGTGGACCTGGTATGGTCTTGAGGATGCAACATGGGAGCATGCATATGTTATGCAGGCAGATTACCCGCATCTTTTTGAAAATTTTGAAAAGCTTACAGATGCAGTGTGAAGTTGCACTGAGGACAGTGCAGAAATAAGGGGAGGGGGATTGTAATGTCCCCATGGCCAAGCCCTATTGTAAATATTGCTTATGAAATGAATTGTAAATATGTCTTATAGGTTGGTGAGCCGAGTTTATATAAGCTAGTGGGCTTATGTGATTTTTAGGCCAGAGAGCCTAAGTGTTGAAGGCCAAAAGCCTAATTTTGTACCTATATTTATGTGGAACAATAATAAAATATAAACACCACCGTGTGCAGACCAACCACGATGAATGAGTGATGGGGTACTAGGCTTCCACAGAGTGGGAAAGGGATTAGGGTTTGGAAGGTGGGAAAAGGGACTAAGTGTTGAGCCTAGGGGCTTAGGTCCTTGGGAATAATATTTTAATATTATTCCAAAAGACCATGTGAATTATATGTTTTATCCTAACTTCTTTTTGGAATGACAATTGACTTCCAAATGGGGAGGGATGCATGTTGATGGAATGCATGCAGTTTCATGGGTGACAAGTGTCAACCCAAGCACATGCAAATAAAATGGCTGAGATGCGCCATGTTGGGGGTTCCGCCTCCATTCGACCCTCGAAAGCCTGAGCGTGAACTCGTCTGACCTCTGCAAGAGACCTCATGCAATTCTGAAACCATGGGGAAAAGTCTGTGTTGATTTTGGGGATAGCCTATGTTGATTTATGGAAAGCCAAGACATCCTCTGTCTAAATAGATTGATCCTGTGTGTGGAATCTCTGTCCCAAAGCCATAACCGTGAGACCAACCTGTCATTATTGATCCTGTTGGAAATCCTGTGTTTGTTTCCCCCGTTGGTTGTTGTGGCCACGTGTTGCTAGACTGTGTGTGGATTGTTGGCCAGTTTGTACAAAACTCTCTCCAGGTGAGAGAGGTGATTGAAGTTGGAAGAACAGGTTGCTTGGCCTATGAGCGATTCTCTCCAGGTGAGAGAGTGCGCGGAGGAAGGAGAGAACTCCTGGAAGGAACCCTGTAGCTACCACAAAGCTAAGAGAATTCTGGTCTAGCCTGTTGATGAAACCCAAGGCAAGGTAGGTTAGCAGTCGAAGGACTGTCTAGGTGACAAAGAAGGTGTATAATCCTAGGGTGGAACATGCATGTGGGGAAGGAGAGTCTATGGGCAGTGAGTATGAGTGGTTCCTGGGAGAGAATTCCTTCCTTGTGCCTATGTGTTTTCCCTGTAACCTCAACCTAGCCTAGGATTCCTTGCATTGGGGTGGAGCTTAGTCCCAGCTCAGGGGTGACCTACTGTTGAGCTTGATGAGAAGCGCGGTCTAAGGCTGGGAGGTTCGTGGAAGGCCTATACCTGGTTGGTGGAATAACCACCATTTTCAAAGATAAGTACCAGATGATGTTTCAATTATGTTACTGCATGTCTGTGTATTTATAATTATCATGTGCTCTGTTGTGCATATGAATTAATGTTAAAGCCATAGATTATTTATAATAATAGTAATTATAATGCTCACTCTGAGTTTAAATATTTAACTTGTTTTAAATGCATGTCATATATATATATATATATATATAATTAAGCATGAGATTGTTATTCCGTGAAGTAGCGCCTGCCCGGCTGATGGAAAGTGGGCGTTACAGTATGGTATCAGAGTGTTACAGCTACAGGTGAAATAAGTGTTACAGCCACGATTTCATCCATGCGCAACATGTCGGGCGTGACATGAAATTTCAAGCTCTACTATGCTATCGTCTGGATCTTGTCTTGCTTGCTTGATCCAACCTCGCCTCCTATATGTGATGTTGAGGGGATTGTTCCTACACTGCTTTCGGTGACCTGTGTTTCTCTGAGCTGATGGAGGAGTTTTTGTATGTATGCCAACTCCTCCTCAATCCTATCCCTTTGGCGCTGAGCATTGTCAAAATCTTTCATTGTGCGATCCTGGACCATTTGAGCCACAAGGTCTGCGTCATCCTCCATGATCATGTATTATGGTGGTGTTTTGTGTGCCTTAGATTTTTTCATGCACCCCCCATTTGGATGAATGACCTCTTAGTCTATCCTTTCTCCTGTTGAGTAGCACTTGATGTGGTTCCCTGTGCTATCTCAGTCTGTTTCTCCTGTACCTGTGGCGCCTGGGTTTTGTTCTTCTTCCCTTCCTCAGTGAATTTCTTGGAAACACCCCCTTTATTTTGTTGCGCCTTGTTCTGACCGTTCCTTGGCTTCTTGGGCACCGTTATCTCTTTTGTTGGTGTTTTTTTTTCCCTATCTCCTCCATTCCTGTGGGAATTTCCTAATTCAGGAATGGGATCCTCCATTCATCATTCCAATACTTAATGGCCATATCTATGTCTGCCTCCTTGATGTAGTAATGCAATTGTAGCCATTGATTTTCGAGATCCTTTCATTTTTGTATACACATTGCATGTCTAGTTTCTTTGAAGTTTTCTATGCCATGATATTGTGTGACCACTTACGGTGTCACTCTCCAAGTGTTGGTGATGCTCTCTTGTAGGTCACTGTGATATCCTTCAAATATGGTTGTATTCACCTTTTTGTTCTTGGGGTCCGAAGTGGACCCCAACGATAAGTATTGCGATCCATGGCAAGGATTGGGTCTAGTGACAAAGAATGAATAGTTTGGATCCTTCCATCTGGTCAAGGATATCATGATGAGTAGCCATGAATAGTGAAATTTTGTCCCCAAATCCTGCACGTCCTTGCATTTTTTTAGGAATAGATTCAACAAATAAGGGACCTAGCTGAGTGTGGTTCCCTCCACACACTATGATGCAACTGCAACAACCCCGACTGAAACTTCCACCTTGTGACATTTCCTGAGTAATTTGCATGCCATAAGTTTTGTGGCCATTCTTGTCGCGGCATCGCTAATACGCTTGATGATGATTCCGTGCGACCTCCTTTCGGTACCATATTTCTTCTTCATTTCCTCAGCCAATGCTTTCTCCTTTGTCTTGTCCTCAAGGAACTGCGTGGGATCCTCACCCTGTGATGGAATCCCTATGATGTATGCAATAAGATCTGCGTCTATTGAGACGAGTTGTTCTAGCCACAGGTATCTGCCATGGGTGACTTCCATCAACTACTTGATGCAGTTGTTTGCATACTGGCCCCTTTGAAAGTGCAGTATGTCCAACAATCCTAGAATCCCATTTTTGGTGAGTCCGACTACCCACTAGACTGGTTGGTTAATTGGTTTGACAAAGGGCCCTATACCCACAGCCTGTAGGTAAACTTTCTTGGAGAACTTTGGGAACTTGTTCGTGTTCGTCGCGTCATGGTCCGAGTACCTCAATTTCTCCATGTGACCTAACATATTTGTTGCTATACGTACCCCTTCCGAAATTCACAATAAGACAATGGATGTGGCAGCATGCCTGCATGGTGACCTTGGTATTGGTTGTTTTCCATTCCACTGTGGTGGTTGACTCGAGGTTCCAACCTCCATTGTTCTCTCTTCTACATACTCATCTAGTCGGTCGGTGACATCTTCCACTTTTACCTCCTATGGTTGTTCTGGTGTGGTTTTCTGTGACCTTTCTGGAATGGTCGTTTCTTCCTGGTTTGGGGTTGTCCCATTGGATATCAGGGATTCTTCAGGGTTTACGGGGTGCAATCGGTTTCCCACGTCCTCAGCTTGTTGGCGCTATCCCTCTTCCGATACATCAATGTCCATGCCCATTGGTGCTATCTATTAGGTTTCCTCCACGATAGGTGTGGGGCTTTGTGGTGTCATATCAAGCGACGGTATTTCGTCCACGTTGACAACTGCTAGAGGCTCAGGTGGTTGTTTCTCGCTACCTTGTGGCTACGGTGGTTCTCTGGCACTTCTTTGAGGTCGTTTGGGAGTTTGGATTGGTTCTCCTTGTTTGGGTGGTGCCATGGTGGTAAGGATGTTGTTCATCGAGATTAGTGGCCTCTGCAACCTCTACAACCTTAACTTTCTACTTCGTATACTCTAACGCTCTATGCCTTTCCTGATTTCACAATAACCTTTCCGCTCCCGTGTTCTTTCTTTGTATCAGAGTAGTCTGAATATTGTCTGAGATGTTACCACAATTGTGTTTTAATTGAACCGTCTCTTCTCTCATAATTTCCATTGATTTCCCTTGCCATCGCCACTTGGTGCGATTAATGTGGCGTCCCGTCAATTATTTTTGGCATTCAATTCTGATATCCGCCATCAATTGGTGCTTCTTTACCATATCCGTCTTTCTCGTTGTTTCCCTCTTTGTAGTGACTATTAGCCTTGTCTCCCTTGGGCTAGCATTGTCGAGTGTGCACAATCATTCTCTTTTCGGTGCACTATGCCTCTATTGTTATCTTTTGATGTCTGGCGCGATGCAACATCTCCTCTATTTATTTATTTTGAAGTGCTAAGAAGTCGATTGTCCCTATACAATTTCAGTCGGCTCCCATTGATCATCCCTCTGAGTTTTGTGCCTCCTAAATCCTTCAACTGTACAACTCCCCCATATGTAACATTTTTTACTTCGTATAGTCCTAACCAATTCATGCCAAGTTTTCCTAGATGCTAAAGGGATTTACTGTCATACATCAAAACTAAGTCTCCTTCCTTGAAATTTTTCCTCTTGATATGTCTATCATGCCAAGATTTGTCTCTTGATTTCTAGACTTCTTGGTGAAACCCTGCTAGAATCATGTCTTCCTCCATGATCATCAGTTGATTTAGCCTATCCTGTACTACACCTCGTTCTGTCATGTTCGTAATCACTACTTTTCACAGAATGGGTACCGAAAATTCTAGTGGCACCACTGCTTCTTTCCCATATACCAATATAAATGGTGTTTGTCCTGTCAATTTCTTGCATCTGGTCCTGTATGCCCATAATTGTTCTAGTATATTTAGGTCCCAATCATTCCTATTAACGTTACAGATCTTCATCAGTGCATTTTCAAGGATCTTGTTAAAGGCTTCCATTATTCGTTTGCCTGAGGATGATATGGTGTATTCTTTTGATGATGAACTTCAAATTCCCCATTCATAGCCTTAATAGTACTGCTAATGAAGTGAGTTCCTTGGTCACTCATCAAAATCCTTGGGCAACCAAATCTAGTGATCACTTGTTCGAAGAGGAAGTGTGATGTTTTCTCTGCGCTGTAATCTTTTACTGGTGCTGCTTCCGCCCATCTTGTTAGGTATTCCATCGAAGTGATAATGTACCTTGCTCCTAACCTTTTTGATGGTGGGTTAATTGGTCCCACAAAATCTATTTTCCATTTGTCAAATACCTGCAAAGTTACTCATGGTCGTAGGGGCATCTCATCCCTTATATTCGATTTACCAATCCTATGACATACATTGCATTTTTTACAGTAATCCTTTGAGTCTATGTGAACAGTCGGCCACCATAGTCCTGCGTGTAATACCTTTTTCTTGGTATCTTTTCCTACATAATGTCCTCCTGCTATTACCTCATGGGATTCTGCTAAAATCCTTGGTCTTTCATGTTCTAGCACACATCTTCTCAAGATGGTATATGTGCCCATTTTGTATAAGTTTCCTACAATCAATTGGTAGTTTGCAGCCCAGACTACAAGGTTTTTCTTATGTTCTTTGTTGCATTCCTGTGGCGCAGTCCCTATACTCAAGTACTGGATGATGTCTATGAATTATTCATCGGCTATCCGGATGGAAAATAACTCTACGTTAGGAAAGTTGTCCTCTAGATTTGTATTTTCCTCCCCATTCTTCATCCTCGACAAGTGATCAGGTCCTGCATTCAACTTCCCTAGATTGACTATTACTTCAAAATCAAATTCTTGAAACAACAATAGCCATCTGAAAATTCTCCCCCCCAACACTGGCTTGTTGACTAGGTATTTGAGCGTTGAATGGTCTCTGAACATCTTGAAATGTTTTCCTAGTAAGTAATGTCTGAACTTGTGAAGCTCGTAGACCATAGCTAGGCCTTCCCTCTCTGTGGTATTATAATTTTTCTCCGATTCTAACAATTTTCTGCTAGAAAATGCAATTGGATGGTCCAATTCTCCTGCTCTTAGATGCTTCAGAATAGCTCTGAGTGCTATGGCCGATGCATCTACATGTACGTGAAATGTCTTTTCCCAATTGGGGAATACCAATATTGGTGCAGTTACCATATTCTCTTTCAAGGTGTCCAATCCATGCTAACATTCCTCATTCCACTGGAACTTGGTGTCTTTGCTTAACAATTTATCCATTAGCGCAATGATCTATGCATACCCCTTTATAAATTTCCTGTAGTATCTTGTGTGTCCCAATGTCTCTCTCACTTGATGGAATATCTTGGGTGATGGTAGGTTAAAAATTACTACAATCTTGGAAGGATCTAATAGAAAACCTTGCTTGCATACTATATGGCCCAATATCATCCCAAAAGGTGTTCCGAAGATGCACTTCTTGATGTTTAATGAAATATGGAACTGCTTGCATCTTTGTAACATTAGCCGCAAGACCTCTACATGGTATTTCAATGGACTATAGACTATCCAATCATCTAGATATACTTCTAGAAATTGGTGAATAAACTCTTTAAATGCAGCTATGACTACTCTAGATAATATTGTTGGTGCATTCTTAAGTCCAAATGACATGACTGTGTACTGGTAAGATCCCCATTCTCTAGAAAAAGTGGTCTTCTATCTATCTTCTTATGCTATCTTAATCTGATGGTATCTCGAGAACCCATCAGTGAATGAATAAGCTTCTTGTCCTCCTATGTTCCCCAACACCTCATCTGTAAAAGGCATAGGGAACAGGTCATGTAGGCATGCATCATTCAACTTCATCAAGTCGACGCATATTCTTATCCCCCCTTGTTTTTTCTCCTTAACTACCATTAGGCTTATCCATTCCAATTCTTCTAAATGTTCTATGATTCCAACCTCCAACATCCTATCGATCTCATCTTTGAATTTTTTCTTATATATCAGATTTGTTTTGTATGGTCGTTGTCTGATCGATCTTGCCTCAACTCTGAGGGTATCTTCATTTCACCTAGATCTCCTTCTATGCCCTTCATTTCTGTGAATGTTGTTGGGAACAGGTCGTTGTACTCACGCAGTAACTTTGTTATGCTTTCCACTGTTTGCTCATCCCAGTAGTCTCCAATGTTGTCCATTTTGGGATTCTCTACTGTCCCAATGTTGACTTTCTTCACCTTGATCGACACATAAATTACTTTTGATTCCCGAGGTGGACCTTCCACTTCTCTTTTTCCTTCAACTTCCTCAATATGAATAACACGTAGGTCATCTTCATATGATGATTCTTCCTGCACATGGTAGCATGACAATAATTCTTTCATTGTCTGTCGATTCTTCTTTTGTTCTTCTGTTATGGGTTCAACTTCTGGTTCCTTAATGAATATCACCTCTTTGATTTGTTTAGGTGTTGTATCTATGTTGGGGTTCTCATGCTCAAATGAGAAAGTGACTGTAAAATTTTGTTGTAATGTTTTCTAGCTCATAGTTCCTTTGCGCAGTTCCTGGTCTCTATACCAGTTGGTTGGGATGCCCTCTAATGTGTAGATAAAATGATGAGGCCATTCCTCCGGTGGTGTCAGTTTCCAAAACACTCTGCACTTCTCCAAGTGTCCTATTGGTTCCCCCTATCCATCATATTTCTTCCACTAATGGCTTCCTTGTTCTGTGCCAAACCTAATGCACAGTAACCTCTTACAATGGTACCAGTCATTGATTGTTTCTTTGTGTGTGCCCCACCATCGTGCAGGTGTCACCTTGAGTGTTATATCTAGTGCTAAGAGTCTCTGATTTTATAACACTTCATCTTCGTACCATGTTAAGAATGTTTCTAAGTCATTTACCCCATGGAAGCTAGGAGGTTCTCGTATCTCCATACCTACCCATATTACTGCGGGGTTTATTCTTGTGCATCTTAATGTGCAGACTTCGTGTAGCCTATGCTGTCAATTTTCTAAGGTCGTGTCTGATTCTAACACGCATGAGGTGATGCTTATCCAACTGAGTATTCCATATATAGTCAGGTTCACATAATCTTATTCTCACGCGGTTGTTATGTAGAACTGGTTGATTCCCTCCAGGTCTAAGCACGTCAGTTCTACGAAACTTTCCCCTTCTGATGGGTCCAATAGTGCAATGAATCTGTATTTGCCTGAATCAAATGTCATCTTCCTCGTCTTTAAGTTGATTATGGCCTAGTTTTCAAATTCCCAATCCAAGCCAAGAAACGTTGGATAAGGTGTTTTGCCATCCCCTATTTACATTACTTCGAAGTCGTCTTTAGTCCGCACTCCATCCAGGTCTACTGTCACTCCTTTTAGTCTTCCAATTGGTAGAACTTTGTGTTGATTTGCTAGTTTCAGTTGAACCAGTGAATATCCTAATGTGGGATCTCCCATACATTTCCATGCCTTCTTGGGTAATACATTGACTTCAGATCCTAAATCTAGTATGATATCTCTCATGTTGAAATCTCCAATTTTGGCATTCAGCCTGAACTCCCTACTTGTTTTCCTCCTTGTATGTAGGTGATTGATTGTTTTTTGTTATAGCTTTCCTTCTGTCTCTACGCTACAACTTTATAGCATATTTTGTAATACTTTGACAGAGGATGGATCATTTAGTAATTTTACACATGATTGAAAAAATCCTTCGATCGTACTTACTTGTCCCAGGGTCTACATTTCTTTGGTGTGATCCAACAATGGAGGCATCTCGTACTCGGGTACTTCCTTACTATGTTGCACGGTTGATGTCGACGCAATGTCTGGCTTCATAAATTATTGTCTGGCCTACTTGAATATCTCCTTTTCATTCTACGTGTCAAACTGTTTCCTTGGTTTGGCATTCTTCTTTACCCATCGGTGTTGTGTTGGCTCTTGTATCTCTGCGTCATTTCCTGTTTTAGCTCGTCCGCGTGTAACTATGTTGATGTTTCTTCCTTCATCCCTTGCTTCTGCTGAAATCAACTGAACATTTTGATTGTTTTGATTCCTCTTTTCCTGTATCTTCCCTAATAGCGTAGGACATTCTTCCATGTCATGATCCTATGCACGAAAATACATACAAGTGGTTGGTGGAAGTGGACATTTCTGTGCGTAGTGTCCTGGTTGTTGACAATTGTGACATACCACTGGTCCTCTACCTCTTCCAAAGCCTCCTCTTGCTCTTCCTCCACCTCTGTAGCCAACTCAATCCCCTCGCGGTGCATTATACTGAGGTGCCTGGTTATACTACGCGATATTTTAGTGTGGTTGTGCGATGTTATAGTGTTGCACAATATTATACTATTGTTGTGTAGGGTTGTATGGGGTTGGTACATGGTTAAAATGAGGTGCAAATTTCCCAGTCATCATTTCTCCCTGCACCCTGTATGCATTAGATGTTCTTTCCCTCATAAGGTCCATGGTTCTGCAATCTTTGTCATCATGGCCCACTGACTTGAAAAAGTTGCAATATGAGCTCTTTGGTATTTTCTGGTACTTATGCATCATTGGGAAGTGGTATGGATCATGACCCTGTTTCTTACAGATCTTGCACCATAGTCCTCCTATTGGCAACGGGTTTGGCATTCCTGCTTCCATTTACTGCACGAATGTTGGACATTGGTTCTTATAGTGTCCTTATGTCCTACATGTGGTACACCAAACGAATTCTCTTTTGTTCTTACTTTTGTTCTGGTTTAGCTGGAACTTTAAGTTCTTAAGATCCTCCTTCATCTCCTCGATGGCTAGATTTATCTTTTGATATTGGTTTTCTTCCAATTACAGGGCTTCCTGTAGAGCCTCTGCATGTGTCTGAAATTTATGTTGTCGCAGTGGATATTTCAAGTGTGGTAACAATGAATTGACGAACAGGTGCCTATGCTTCATATCTGTCATGACATATTTTAACTTTATTTCAATCATTTGAATCTCTGGTCAATATCCCATACAAATTCTCCTGGTTTCTGTCTAATATCTATCATCTCATTCATGTATTGATCCTCTGAACTAGGCTTATGGAACTCATTTATCAATAGCTTCTTGATATCTCCAATCGTTCTGATTGTCACTGGAGGACTGTTTGCAGTGAAACTCATATAGAAATCTAGTGTGTGATCCCTTAGTGTGATAGCTAACAATGCAAGTTTAGTGTCCTCGTTTGTGATCTGTTTCGCTTCCCATATATTTTCACACATAAACAGGTGCTTCTCCGGGTCCTCATACGCTTCTCCTTTAAATTTTGGTAACCTGATGATGGGATCATGTTCTCTGCGTGGTGTAGATACTTGACTAATGCTTCCTGAACTGGCTCTCCTAGTTGTTGTTCCTTGTGTAGATGCACTTCATGTTGTCTTCCTTCTCCTGAACTTCGGTTGTCTAAATGGTGGTGTTCTTCTTGGTGTGTTAGTCACACATGGGTTTATGGGTTCCACACTGACATTAACATGGATAGGATTGTTGCCTTCTGTTCTGGATCTTGGACCTCTCATATTCCTCTCATATGTTGCGCAAGATTTTCTCAATATGCTCCACGTCTCGGAGATCTTATACGCCCTCTTCATCACTTTCCAAGCCTTCCCTTGTGGCTATGACTCTCTTCTTGGTGTTCATATTATATTGGTAGGGTACTCCCCTGCACATATTTCCATATGTCACCATCATCCGCTTGATCTGGTTGTCATCCATCATAATTGGGTCCAAGGCCTCCTCCTTCTTTCCTTTATCCCCTTCTCCTTCCATTTCTCCCTTTCCTGTCAGTGCTTCCCCCCTTCCCCCATGCACGCATGGAATTTTAGTTGTTTGATTCCATCGTCATTACACCTTTGTTATACAATAATATCTTAATGGAAGTATATGGTGATCTGGTGTACCTACCTCAAGGTCCCTTCAATAATTCTTGTTCAGTTGCATTGTACGACTTTGTTGTATCTACTGCAATCTCTGTGATAAATCCGACAACAATGTTGTCTAGCCAGAAATCTATTGCGTGTGTAAACTTATTATCAACTCATTGTAGCTGCGCGATCTCTTCAGGATTCCACTCTAGCTGTCTGATTCGATCCATCAGATGGTTGTCTTTCAATATTTTGATCCACTCATGCAATATGTGTGGGAAATCACAAAACAAATCTGCATGCAAGTCAGTGAATACATACTTGTCCAGATATTTACGTAGTGTTAAATTTGGGTTTATGTTATCTTTCTGTGCAAACTCTAGCTCCTTTGTCTTCAACCAGCTCTCTATATTTTCCTTCGTTGGATTCCACGGTCTCAACATCCCCTTTTAGATTCTCATTCTATTACCTTTTTTTCATCAGATCTTGTATTATTTTAATGTCTCTTCTGCAAATCTCATATGGTCAATCCCATTCTCTTCCACACAACCGGCAACGAAACCATTTGTTGGTTTATTTTTCTTTGTCTAATCATCTATTGGTGTTGATGCATTCTTAGGGGTTATTCAGATTCTCATTTGACCATTACATATTGAACCTGGTTCAGAACTAGGAAGCTTCCCAACAAAATACCTTAAAGACTATCGACCCCTCTAGTAACCCAGAAGGCTATGCAGTCCATGGAGTGCACTGCGCAGTCTCACCCGAGATAGCTCTATGGGTGGTTGCAATACTCAGGTGTTTGCAACCTGAGATTGGGAGAGATATGTGCTTGTACGTCGCAACCTTTATTCAATCCATTTAACATCCTGTTATAACATTTATTCTACGTATGTATGCAAAATAATGGATCTACTTAATCACTTCATTCATTCAACATTCATTAACTAATCAGACATAAAAAAGCATTCATTCAATCTCACAACACAATTTTATCATGGTTCACCCCCTCCTGGGCTACGTCCACAAGGATCTGGCTCTCGGGATTTTATTATAGTTTAGAAATATATCACGTCGCGTGTGTTTACATTCTTGGATCTCACTCTCCTCAATAGGCTCCTCGATCCTTGCGAGGCTGACTAGACTGCATCAGGCTCCTTAACCTGTGATCTAACCCTCGAGATTGAGTTGCTCATTCTTTCCTTAGCTTACCAGCTGAATGATTCATACCGTGCATACAAACCTTTCCCTTTATGTCTCTCCATGTGTGTCCTCTCTATTAGTCTCTCTCTCTCTCAATCTCTAGTACTACTTATTTTATATTTTTGGCTCACCATCTATTACAATGTATTACAAAAACCCTAACCCTGGCATCATTAGGTATTCCATGCATGGGCGCGTGCTGCTTTTCCTTCCATCTATCCATTTCCTCTTGCATGCTTCTCTTCCAAAAATAGCCTTTCTTCCTATTTCGGCTTGCATCCAACATCTTTCTCTGTGCAATTTGTATCCATTGTATCATTGTTGTATCTCTTAGTTAGTATTTAAACTTTAACTTTGTAGATAGTTGTTTAGTTAATTTTATTTGTATCTAGTCCTAATTGTAGATCTTGTATCTAGTAATTCTTTTGTAATATTGTTGTAATCTTTTGTAGATTCTAATCTCTCTTTAACTTAGTTGACTCCTTGGCCAATCTTAGGCACTAGTCTTAGTGGACTTAGGAAAATGACTTCTTTTGCATTTGAAATCTTGCACGTTGCATTGTTGCTTTTGCATATAGTCTAGATCCCCCAAATCTTTAATCAACTAAAATCAACAATTAACTTTTAATTTCACACAGTAACTAGGGTCTACCCCC
>ML807901.1:238915-257920 GCA_009831015.1 Picea engelmannii
AGAGGATGCCAAGATGACATTATTTATGTACTCTTTAGAAGGGGATGTTGCATAGTGGTTTTCAGAATTTGATCCAAACAAGTTTAGCACCCTTGTCGAAATTGTCACAGCTTTTAGAGAAAGGTGGGATGACCAAAAAGAGAACAATTTTTTTCTAGCTTCCCTTAGCTCAAGTCAAAAAAAAGAAAATGAAACAATGGATGAATTTAACAAGAAGTTTAATGACTTGGTCAAAAGTATCCCTACTACAATAAAGCCTTCAGATGTCGCAATCTTAATTTACTATATGGAATATTTTGAGGGGGAAATGAGATATGCACTAAGGGATAAGGATCCTCAAACTCTGAAGGATGAACACGTTATGGCTGTGAGGATTGATAAAATATGCATGATGCTAGGATGTCTAATCTTCCTAGTTTTACTAGAGAAAATTCTTCCCAACCTTATGATGAGAAGAAAAACAAGGTTGAAAGTCAAGGATCTTCAAATGATGGCATTAAGGAACTCACTCAATTGATTAAACAAATGGATATTAATCATGCTAATCAATTGAAGGAATATGCTAATCAAATGAATGCCATGCAAAATAAGTTGGTAGCCATGGAAAGGGGTCAACATAGTAGGCCCCAACATAGTCCAAATGATAAATGTCCTAAGAGACCTCCTCCCCAAGATCAAAGACCACCAAATTGATTCGAATCCACTAACTTGGTTGACCACCAAGGTATTCCTTATTGTAGACCTTGTGTACATTTTCATGAGGAATCAACTTGCCAAGTATTTCTTCACATTTGTGATGAAATGGGACCTTATAGAGCAGAAAATGAACAAGTAAATATGTTTGGTCATGAGTATAATGTTGTCATGTATGAATGGATGGATTTGATGGAACATAGTGAGGGGGTAAGTTGCATGAATAATGTTGTGGTGGATAAGGCAACATAAAAGTTTGGTCCTAAGCCTACTCCACAACAAGTAGCTGAAATAGATAAGTATAGAGGCATTACCTACCAAAGGAATGGAAATAGAAATCAAACAAACATCCCCAAGGTATCCCCAACCCCTCCTAAGTCAAATGTGTATGTGAGCTCAGATTTAAATATTGACTTAGGAGGATGGTTAAGTAATGCAAAGATGTTGGTGCATGTGTCATAAATAATGAAGATTCCTTCTGAGAGGGAGAAGCTACTCATAGCTATAGAAAATCCTTCTCAAATCAATGTTGACATTCCACCAACAATAGCTTAACAGGATGCACCTGTTATTTTGCAGAATATGGATAGGGGAAATTAAAAGAATAGACCTTTTTACCTATCTTTGCTCATGAATGAATTTATTCTTCACAACTGTATGCTTGACTCAGGATATAGATCAAATGTTATGACTAAGAAAGTAATGGAACAATTGAACTTAAGAATATCTAGACCTTATCATAACATTTGTACTATGGATAACAAGACAATTTAGGTGCATGGTTTGATCAAAGGATTACAAGTACACTTGGATGCATTCCCAAACATCATGATAGAGATGGAAATTGTTGTGATTGATGTTATTGATGCTTGGGGTATGTTTCTCTCAAGGAATACAACTACATATTTAGGTGGTAATTTGAAAATGGATTTAACTTATGGCACCATTCCAACTCCAAATGGTTCCATTCTTAGATTAAACAGGGAGATGGAAAGGAAGTACCATGTTGAGGATCCTAGGAATCCCAAAAATGATATTGTATATCGGGAACTAGAGATGGGATGTTATGAGATAGAGTATACTTCTCCAACATCTACCAATATGGAACTTAAAAGTGAACCCCCAAACATTTGTAGTGTTTGGGACACCATGTATTCTTTTGATGGGATTTTTCTTGAGGAAAATTTGGATAAAGTAGATGATGGTTTGACTCCTTCAGAATTAAAGACAAAGTTGTATTTTTCAGTTGAAAATATGTCATCATCTCAACAATCATCAGAGGAATCAATTGGATGTCTGAAGAAGTTAGATGGAATTCTTGGGCCACACCCTCCTTATTTTTCAGAAATTGGGAAAATCAAAGATAGAATGTGTGATGAACATATGATGGAAAGTAGTAAGGATGATAAGGTTAATATTGATAATGTAAAGTATATAATCCCTATGAAGAGGTATGCCAAGCCTTTTAAAGAAAAATTCATTTCAAAAACTTTTCACTTGGCACCTATGAAAAATCATCAAAATGTTTTTAAGGAGGATTGTCCCAAGTGGCCTAAGGTTAGAAGCAAGGATTCACATGGAACAAGCAGAAATCAAAATAAAGTGTATCAATCTTATAACATCTCTTCTTAAATAGTTGGACGACATAAAGTCATACATGCTAGTGAGAGGACTCCCCCCTTGAAGTATTTATTCAACATGACAACTTGATGTCCAAAGGAACACCCTTTGAAACACATCTCTAACCCTTCTCCTTTTATTTTAGTTTTGTATTGTTTCATTCATAATGTAATTAGGTACTTAGATTGTTCATTGTATTATAGTTTCATTTTATAGTTGTTGTACAATAGTTATTTCATTATTTAATTGTTGTTTATAACATTTTATTTATTCCTTTAGACATGTATTTATGTTGGGTATTGGTGAGCACTCTGTTTTGTAGAGTTTGGATTCTCGTATGCTCTCCTTCCCAAGTGGAGATAAAACAAACATTCCCATGTGGATCCATATGGTTACCACATATTTCAACTAGGGGGTCAACTCCATGTACCATGAAGATATGCACCTGATGGTGATACCAAGTCAAAGACTTATTAGTTCTACAAGCCAATTTTGGCCTTCAACGCTTCTTTTTGTAATGGAATTTCCGCTCCCCTGCATGGGATTATAATGTAATGGGTCTGCATGGATCATATTTAATTCAATTTACTTATGAATTCATCATTAGAGGAGTCCCTTTCACTGAGTGGTTTTTTTCCTCATGTTATTAATTTAGCCTAACCAGCCTTATTAATTTTCCTTGAGTTTTTCACTCCCACAAATAATTCCTCCAAAGTGGTGAAAGAACTTCTAATTGTCTAGACCTATGGTATATAGTGTCTATTAATATTGTAAATGACCATGCTAGACATATCCTAGAGTCTTGCGGAATTCCGTCAAGTCTAGATATATATATATATATTTTTTTTAATTACCTAGTTAATGGTAATTTTAATTAATTTTTTTATAAAAAATGTAAAAACTAGGTCCTTGGTATTTTGATAGGGGTATTTGTGCTAAAAATAAATGGAATGAGACCCCCTACACCCTTGGACCAATTTTCATCTCAATTGGACAAGTTTTTATAGGTGTTTGTCCATGAGGAGTCTAAGTCAGTCCAAAACAACAATTTAATTGCTAGTATTGACATAGTTAAAATGTCATTTTTTGTAAAATTTAGAAAAAAGGTTAGAGAAAATATGGGAGATGACACGTAAAGATTTTAATTTATCTATCCTAACCTTTTTCTAACCCTCACAACCCCTCTTCACTTAGCCACCACTTCAACACATCATTCCCCCCTAGGGAAGTTGTGACCCCTCCTTGAGAAGACTTTAGAAAATGAAAAAATGAAAGAGGTGGGGCCCTCTACCCCCTAGTGCACCCTCCTATAGACCTCAACTCACCCCTTTTGAGTTTTTATTGCTTTCCAAATCATTCCCCACTACCATACCAAAACCATAAACTAGCTAGTGCCTCCCCCTCTTGGGATTCTCAATCTAGCCAATGAAATGACACTTGGAAGAGATCTAAGAGGGGTAGCTCTTGATCCCCAAGTATAAATGAAACACCTCCCCTCTTATTTTCTCAATAATTATTTTTCTATTGTTGTTATGCTCAAATTTCTCCCATATCTCCCATCTCTCACATTTTTCTCTCTTGCTTATTCTTGCTCATTTGTTTTGGAGAGAAGTTTGTTGCAAGTATTTGCAAAAACCTTATACTTGGATTAATAGAAAATATTTGGAGGCCATTGATGGTTGGAGAGTATTCTTTGTGCATCTATTTTGGGAGGTGACTTTCTAGTTTCTGGTGTATGCATTTTATTTTCTTAGAGTAGAGATCCCAAGCAAAGTCTTTTGCTTGGGTAGGTTAGCTATAGTATTATTGTTTATCTATATTGAGTATATTGTTTATTTTGCAAATTATTTTGTAGATATAACACATAGTCTCACCCCTCTCTCTTGCTTGTAGCTTTCTTACACTTTTGCAGGTCATTTCTAATGTTGGGAGAGCTATTTTCAAATCTGGAAAATAGCTTTTTCCAACCATTTTCACCTCTAAAAATTTTATGTAATTTATTTTTGCAGTTTTATTTCATATTTTGGGAATACTAACACTTAGAATAGGTCATTTAAATTTAATATACTTGTTGTAATTTTCTACCGAAAATTTATGTGTAAAAAGAAGAAATTTTCTTAACAGTTGTGTCACTTGTGCAACATTTCCAACAAGCTTTTGCTTGCTGTTTTTTTCCAGGTTGGTGACCAAAGAGGTGGTCAAGAGGCAATTTGGGGCCACAAGAAGCTAAACAACAACCTCCCAAAGTTGGGTAACAAATACCCTCTTCTTATCTTCTCATTCTTACATTGTAAGCAAGCCCAAGGGAGTCCCAAGGGTGTCCCAAGGGCTTGCACTTCTCTCATTGTAATTAATTTCTACATTTTTTTTTCAAGTTTCCTACACCTTGGAGTGAGCTTGGCTAAGCCAACCCCCAAAAAATGTAATTCTAGGACTTACTTTTAATTTTCAACAATTTATTTTACATTGTTTTCCCCACTTATCATTAGGACAAGGTTGAGAGGCTAGGATTTCCTTTAATTTTTTTAAGCATTTATTTTCATTTACCCACTTGTGCACAAAACCAAAATGCCTTGTCATCCATATTGTGCACTTGTTGTGGTTGTTTAGATTAGTTTTCCTTTCAAGTATTTTTATCTATTTTGTTTGCCTACACCTTGGAGTGAGCTTGGCTAAGCCAACCCCCAAAATCGTAAGGCTAGACTAATACATGGTTATTGCTTCTTTCATGTGTTTAATGGTTTAAAATTATGTAGATCTATAAGTAATCATCTTATGTTAGCTTAGACCCATGGAGGCATAACAAATTTACATTTGATTATATTGCTCTTTCATTTCATTGCAAGTTATTTCCATTCAAGTACTTTGTTTTCAAGTTAACAATCTTTTAAGTACTTCTTTACATCTTGCAATTTCCTCTTCTAAGCATTGTAATATGTTGTAATTTACTTTCAAACTTTTACCTTCTTGCAATTTCCATTCAAGTATTTTACATTTCAAGTCTTTATCTTTCAAGTAATTTTATTTTCATTGCAAGCACATTTTATTTTACAAGCACAACATTGCAATCACTTCAACTAATTTAACTTAACTTAACCAACTTAAGCTCAATTTACCTTAGTCTCTAGGGCGTAAAATTTATCTAGCTTAATAGGTCACCACTTATTGTCTCAACTTTTCCAACAAAAAAGGAACCTAAGGAAGAAGCAAGGGGTGCTAGATCGGGGATGGTCTCACGACACTAGGTGTCCCCCTTGTGGGGTACTTTTGTTCCCGGATTGACCTGTGGAGCTAGGGTGTGGCTTTGTTTGCCTCACTTATTGAGCACCCAAAAATTATTTTGGTACAAGCGGGGAGAGTTCTTGGGTTGTCACTTAGTTTAGGATTTCACACTTCACATTAATAACTTAACTATCCTAATTAATCCACTACAACCTTGGGCAATCTACATTGGTATATCTTTATGGTTTATGCTTAAGTCACTTTGCAAGCACTTTACTTTTACATCTACATGCAAGTTTTACTTTAAGCATCTTGTGGATATTGACTAAGTGAATCAAAGTTGCACATTAGCCCTTGGAGGCCTCATTTCAAAACCTTTTTTTGAGTTTAAGTTGTGTTTTGGTTCATTTGGTTCACCCCCCTTGAAGTTGCAAATCCTTTGGAGGCAACTTCATTGTTTGGGGTTTGTTGTTGTTTATGCCGGTGAAACTTCCCCTTAGAGTTGCGCATCTTGTGGAGGCACTCTATGTTTGGTATAGTTGGCTTGATGTGTTGTGTTGTGATTTCCCTTTGAGCATCTTTCTTTACCTGCACATTCAAGCTTATTTCAAGTTAGTCGCAAGTTAGTTTCTTTGTTATCTTGCTTTGTACAATTTGTATCTATTGTATCATTGTTGTATCTCTTAGTTAGTATTTACACTTTAACTTTGTAGATAGTTGTTTACTTCATTTAATTTTTATCTAGTCCTAATTGTAGATCTTGTATCTAGTAATTCTTTTGTAATCTTCTTGTAATCTTTTGTAGATTCTAAACTCCCTTTAACTTAGTTGACCCCCCTTGCCCAATCTTAGGCACTAGTCTTAGTGGACTTAGGAAAATGACTTCTTTTGCATTTGAAATATTTCACTTTCCATTGTTTCTTTTGCATATAGGCTAGATCCCCCAAACCTTTAATAAAATAAAATCAACTCCTAGAATTAACTTTTAATTTCACATGGTAACTAGGGTCTACCCCCCTTGGCTTCCTTAGGAGTAAGCCTAGAAGGAAGAGATTCAAGTCAAGGTGACAGTGGGCTTGAACCTAGGCATTGTGCCTCCAAGGAAACACTAAGTGGATTGGAATTAGTCCACGTTAGCAAGTGTGTATAATAACGACAACACTCCCTACGAGCTATAGAAAGGAAGACTAGCAAATGTGAAGCAC
The DNA here is from genome assembly GCA_009831015.1 of Picea engelmannii. NCBI lineage: Eukaryota > Viridiplantae > Streptophyta > Pinopsida > Pinales > Pinaceae > Picea > Picea engelmannii. The sequence goes on from ML807901.1 coordinate 245,656, forward strand.
CTCATAGTTTTTGGAAGAAAATGCTACATCAAAAGAGAAGATGGTAGAATGAGAAAGTTTTATTCTCGTGTGGACAAATTCATACTTGTGGTTACTCGAATACAAGGAAAACATCCAAATGTTTCAATATAAGGCTGAACAAAGTCGTGGAAAGCATCAATGTAACAATTGATGACATAGGTGGACGGAAAATAAAGGAAGAAGAAAAGGAGTCAGTGGAACATGTTTATGAAGAAGAAGAAAAATATGAAGAAGCAACAAAGGGGGAAGATGAAGAAGATCATATAGAAGTATAAGATAAAGAACAACAAGTACCTCCAAAGACACCTAGCAAACGAATATAGAAGAATCATCCCTAAGATCATATTATCGAGAACAAAGATGCAAGAGTTGAGACTAGAAGAAGAATTCGTTCACCAGAACAACTACACCTAGCGCTCTTATCCTCGATTGAACCTAACAGTTTTGAAGAAGCTAGCAAGGATGAATTATGGATAAAGGCCATGGATGAAGAGTTGGATTAGATAGAAAATAATGACACTTGAGAATTGGTTCCAAGACCAAGGTACAAGAATGTGACAATCACAAAGTGGGTCTTCAGAAATAAATTGAATGAAGATGGACAGGTTACCAAGAACAAAGCTAGATTGGTATGTAAAGGATACACACAGGTTGCAGGTATCGAATTTGAAGAGATGTTTTCCCCAGTTGTGATAATGGAAGCAATCATATTGATCCTATCTTTTGCATGCTCCAAGAATATTAAATTTTATCAGATGGACGTGAAATCAACGTTTCTGAATGGGGAACTAGAAGAAGGAGTCTACATTGAGCAACTATAAGGATTTCAGTTGTTAGAGAATGGATATTATGTTTGCAGGTTGAAGAAGGACTTGTATGGTCTAAAACATCCCCCCAGAGCATGGTATTCTAGACTGGACAAATATCTACAACAACAAGCATTAAGAAAAGGAAATGAAAACAATAACCTCTACATCAAGGTAACTCAAGATAGTATTTTATTTATTGAGGTTTATGTTGATGCTATTATTTTTGGAAGTGATGATGACAGGTTAAGCGAGAAATTTGCAAAGAATATGCAGAATGAATTTGAAATCTTATTACTTGGAGAACTATCCTTCTTTCTAGGTCTTCAAATATGTCAAAGAAACCAAGGCATTTTTATTTCTCAAACTGAGTATATCAGAGAAATGCTAAAGAAGTTCATAATGGAAGATTGCAAACCAGTCAATACTCCTATGAAAACTAGTTGCAAGTTAAGTAAATATGATGATTCAAAGTCTACAGATCAGAGGAAGTACAACTCAATGATTGGCAACTTACTTTATGTGACAACATCCAGACCATATGTAATGCAGCCAGTTGGATAGGTGGCACGATTTCAGGCAACACCAAAGGAATCACATGTTCTAGCAGTAAAGAGGATATTCATATATATCAAGGGTACATAAGAGTTTGGATTATGGTATCCAAAAGGAAAAGTTCTATCACTTATTTCCTACACAGATGCAGATTGGGTTGGTTACATTGATGATCAAATAAGTACAAGTGGAGCAACGTTCTACTTGGGTGAGTGTTTGGTATCTTGGCTAAGCAAGAAACAATCATCAATGTCATTGTCTACAACATATGTAGAGTATATTTTAACAACATGTTGTACACAATTTATATCGATGAAACAAACTCTAACAGATATACATGCTAAGTATGATGAGCCCATTCCAATATATTGTGATAATACAAGTGCCATCAATATCTCAATGAATCCAATGATTCACTCCAATACGAAGCACATTCCAATCAAGTATCACTTTCTACGAGAACAGGTTGCAGAGAAGAACATCAGAGTTGAATATGTGGGAACAAAATAATAGGTTACATTGTTGGTTATACTTCACTCCTGCTACCATTATTGGGCTGAACCAGGTTCAAATATACTATGGTTTCCAACAACCCCCCCCTAAAACTATCGTCCCTCCTGGTAAGCCAGAAAGAAAAAAAGCGCACAGGATGCGCTATTCAGTCTCACCCGAGATAGTTCTTATGGGTGGTTGCAATGCTCAGGTGTTTGCATCCTGGGAAATGAGCGAGGATATGCGATTAACCTTTGTAGTCTTCATTTATTACTTTAGAATTCAACTTATATGGAATACCCTATCATTCTTGTTCATGCATGTAAAATAATAGATCTATCTAGTCATTCACATGTTTTTTTAACATCTAATTATTCACACCAAAAGATATCCATGACATTCAATCACATAACACATGATCTACCATGGTTCACCCCTCCTAGCCTATGCCCACAAATATTTGGTGGCTCTTCTATTTTATTTTTATGGTTCCATAACTACAACGCCTTGCGCATTATGATTCTCCATCAGAACAGGTTGAGATCTACAATGAGGCGGACTAGATCACACCAAGCTCCTCAGCCTGTGATCTAACCCTTAATATCTTTCTTATTTCCTCTCCCCATCTCAACGACTTACAAGATAGATCAAATTATACAGACATTTGGTCTTCTTAACACATGGTAACAATGACCAACAAAATGACTTCCAACTCCAACCCGAAGAACTCAAATGAACCCCCACCGAACAACCCCCATCCTAGACCTCCTAGGTGCCTATTTATACATGTTTTTGTCTTACTAGCCATTACATCTTCTTAACAAAACCCTAACCCTATCATGGCTAGGTATCCTTGCATGGACGCCTCATATGCTTTCCTCTCCTGCATGGGTCTCTATCTTGCACGTGATTCTTTTTCTGCATGCACGTCTTCCTTACACGTGCTACTTCTTCTGCATGCACATCCACCTCCCACATCATGCTTTTCCCTCAAAACTAGTCCTGCACCCAACATTCCCCCAACACTGACATCGTGACTCATCTCGAGTCACTGCCTAAATCCAGTGTCTGTCACTTCTTGTGCCAGCTCTTTGTACATATCTATTATCCGTTGGAACTACTCCTAATCCTGGATGCTCTTTGATGACATGGCTTCGACCACTTGCACAATGACTAGTGGTCGTAATATATCGTCCCCCTCCAAGCCTATCTATTCGAGGCATACTTTCGCTACATCGATTTCCACGACCAATTGTTCTGCCTTTTCTTGTAGGGGCTCCAACTGAGCCTACCATGTGATATTTTGTTCCTACACCACTTTTTCTTCTGCCTAAAGGTTCTTCATTTCACCCATCACTATCCCTTATTTTACTAGTGCTGTTGTATTTTGTTGTTGCTACTCTATTTTGACCTTTAACTACTCCAATGAAATTTTTACCTCTTGTGTTTTCTCCAAAATTGAAGCTTGATGGTTCTCGACATTCTCCCACATGTCTGAAATTCATTCCTCTACTGTCATGGCTATCAACTCCATGTCATCTTGCATCAATGATTTTTCCATAGGCTTCCTGCGGGCCTTTTCCTTATTTCTAGAACCACTTGGTTTCTCCCTTGTTCTCTTCCTTTAGGCATTTTCCTGTTCATATGCTTCTGGCATCCATGTATCCATGCCAGTATGCTTATCAACTTCCTCATCCATGGATACATCTTGTGCATATGTCTGCACTTCCTCTACACTCACATGTCCTGTTGGTCCTCCTGATGCCTTCTCTGTATCCTATGGACCTCGTTTAGGATCACACTCTGAATTATTTTGCGCTAGTTTTTTTCTGAATTGAGCTGCTTTCCCCCATTATACCTATTGTTGTTTTCTTTTTCTATCTAGCACCATTTCTACATATCTGCTATGCGGGGACTGTTCTACCCCACATATGGATTTGTATTGTTGGTGTTGCTCTTGGAATCTATGGCACTTTCCACTCCTCAAGCTAGTCTTGGACCTCCATGTGGATGTCCTGCATCATCACACAATACTTCAGTTGCAACCACTCCTTGGTTGGGTCCTTCTTTTCCTATAGCCACATGTTGTGACGTGATGCCTGAAAATTCTCTATCTATCCATACTCCTAGACAGTTTCTGGTGAGATCCTTCATGTATCTACCAAGTTGTTTTGGATCTTTGTTAAGTACTGAGCGAACATGTCATTGTTAAATTTATTTACCTTGGGATCTGTTGTGCTTCGCAACGACGCGTATCATGTTGCGCCACATTTTCTTGTCCTTGGTAGGAACATCGTGTATGTAGGCTCGTTCCACCCCATAAGTGAAATGAGGACAAGTAACCATGAGTAGTGGAACTCAGTGCCCCAATATTTTGTGTCCTTGTATTCTTCAAGGAACAAGTTAAGTAGTTAAGGGTCCCAACTCATTGAGCTCCCCTTTGTGCATTACGCTGCAACTGCTACTACTCCTGTGGGCACTTCTTCTTTTCGGCACTTGCGCATTAATTTGCAACCGAGCAATCTGGTTGCAAATCATGTCGTACGATCATTGATGTCATTGATCCTGATACCTCTGTTACCCCTCTCTGCGCCATAATTTTATTTGATCTCATATGAGATGGCTTTATCCTTAGTCTTGTCTTCTAGGTAATGCTTCGGCTTCTCCCCATCTGTGGGTATCCCTGTAATTTATGCGATGAGGTCAATGTTAATCAACACTGGCCTATCCATCCATAATATGCCTCTGTGTTCCCTCGCTAGCAACTGTTTAACACATCCGTTTATTTTTTTCCCACACTCGAAGTGTGGCATGTCTAATAATTTCATGATGTTGGTGTTGTACATGCCTAGGATCCACTCTGCAAGATCCAACAGTGGTGCACCTGATGGGCCCTCTCCCCTACTCTCTAGATATCTCTGCACTGCAAAATATGGGAGCTTTGTGGCATCAAATACATCATGGTCAGATTATTTAAGGCTATCGACTCATCCTACCATGTTATCCTTGATCTTTACTTTGTTGGGAAATTTCAACATTACTATACCTAGTTCTGCCTGTGTGCATTGTAAGCCCTGCACACTGCATTTTTTCTTAGCTTATTTTTCCCTTATGGGGATGATACGCCACCCTCTTGCTCTGTTTAATGCTTTGGTTCCAGATCTAGGCCCTACTACATGGAATCCATGGTTGATTATGCTTCCTTCACCCTTTTCCCCTGAACGCATCGGATTCTATCTGTTCGACGTCCTCTACCGGCTGCTCAGGATCCTGTGCAGGTTCATTCTCCTTCTCCACATGTAATGTGGTTTGATCATACTCCAGTGTGTGGATTTTGTCCATGTCCACCACTATGGGAATATCACTAGTTTTGGTTTGTGGTACCCATGTGCTACTTCGTTTGTTTCGTCTGGTTCTACTTGGTGCTCGAACCCTCGATGGTGACATGGTGGTGAAATATGAACTACAGGCTCTCAACTCGACATATGGTAGCACAAATTCACACGCTATCGCTCTTCTTATCGGCTTGACGTTTTCTCCTTAGAAAATAACACAATGGATCAGTTTCCCCCCTCTTTCCGACTTTATAGTGGGATGGGGAAGTGATAGTTGTTTCGCACTGATAATTGTCACTTTTTCACTTTTTGGTGTGTTTCTTGTGCACTAAACCTTTCTACTCGTTAAATTCTCTTTTGAACGTCACGTTTTTGAACCCTGTTTTTCTTACAGTGCCCTATTTTTTCTACCCAGTTCTATTCTGTCAAGGCCTTCCATGTGCGCTGAATTATTTTTATTTTTATCCTTTTTACTTTTACGGATTTTTTTTTCTCTCATTTTCTCTCCCTTACTTCTACTATAATACACTGTATACATATTTTCTTACTGCGTGGCACCTGCTAAGCAGTAGGAGGTCGACTGTCCCTATATAGTTTCATTCGACTCCCATTGATCATTCCTCTGAGTTTTGTACCTCCTAAATATTTCAACTGTACAACTCCCCCATCTGTGACAGTCTTTACTTCATATGGTCCCAACCAATGAATTTTGAATTTTCTTGGGTGCTGAAGAAATTTATTGTCATACACCAAGACTAGGTCTCCCTCCTTAAAACTCTTCCTTTTAATATGTTTTTCATGCCAATATTTGTCCCTCTCTTTCTGTACTTCCTGGTGAAATCTTGCTAGAATCTTAACTTCTTCCGGCACCATCAGCTGACTTAGCCTTTCTTGTAATGTGTCTCATTCTGTCATGTTGGTGATTGCTGCTACGCGCAAACTAGGTACCAAAAATTCTAATGGAACAACTTCTTCTTGTCCATACACCAACTTGAATGGTGTGTTCCCTGTCAGCTTTTAGCATGTAGTGTTGTATGCCCATAATACCGTTGGTATCTTCAAGTCCCAATGTTCCTTGTTGACATTACAGATCTTTGTCAATGCATTCTCTAGGATCTTATTAAAGGCTTCCACTGTTCCATTTTCTTGAGGGTGATATGGTTTACTCTTTTGATGATAGACTTCAAACTCCTCAGTCATAACATTGATAGTACTATTGATGAAGTGAGTTCCTTGGTCACTCATCAAAATCCTTAGGCATACAAATCTAGTGATCACTTGATAAAACATGAAGTGTATTGTTGTCTCTGCGCTACAATATTTTACTGGTGTTGCTTCTGCCCATCCCATTAAGTACTATGTCGCAGTAATGATATACCTTTCTCCTGACCTCTTTACTGGTGGATTAATTGGTCCCATAAAATCTATTTCCCATTTGTCGAATACTTGCAAGGTTATGTGTGGTCTCAGGGGCATCTCATCCTGTCTATTAGGTTTTCCAATCCTCTGACATACATCACATCTCTGGCAGTATTTCTTTGCATCTTCGTGAATGGTCAACCACCATAGTCCTGCGTGCAATACCTTATGTGCAGTAGCTTTTCCTTCATAATTTCCTCCAGCTATTCCCTCATGGGCCTCTGCTAGAATCCTAGGCCTCTCATGTTCTAGTACACATCTTCTCAAAATGCAGTCTACACCCATATTGTATAAGTTTCATGAAATCAATTGATAATCTGTAGCTTTGACTACCAGATTTTTCTTATGTGCAGTGTTGAATTATTGTGGCGTAGTCCTTGTACTCAAGTATTGAATTTTGTCAGCAAAATATTCATCAGCTACTTGGACTGCAAATAAATGTGCATCAAGGAAGTTTTCCTCTAAATTCATAGGTTCCTCTCCATTGGTGATCCTTGAAAGGTGATCAGGTTCTGCATTCAACTTCCTTGGTTTGACTATTACTTCAAATTCAAATTCCTGGAACATTAATAACCATCTGCAAATTATCCCCCCAACACTATCTTATTGACTAGGTATTTGAGGGTAGAATGATCTGTGAACATTTTAAAGTGTTTCCCAAGTATACAGTGTTTGAACTTCTGCAATGCATATACTATTGATAATCCTTCTCTTTCTGTAGTATTGTAGTTCTACTCTGACGCTAACAATTTTCTGCTTGCAAATGCTATAGGATGGTCTAATTCTCTCGCTCCTTGTTGTGCCATAATTTCTCCAAGTGTTATGGTTGATGCATCTACATGCACATGAAATTTATTTTCCCAATCTGGGAATAATAGTACCAGTGTTGTTACCATCTTCTCTTTTAGAGTGTCCAATCCTCGTTGATAGTCCTCATTCCACTGAAATTTACTATCTTTCCTCAACAGTTTCTCCATCGGTGCAGTGATCTGTGCATACCCTTTTATGAATTTCCTAAGTACCCTGTGTGTCCCAATGTTTCTCTCAACTAACATACTAGTTTTGGTGGTGGTAAATTGAGAATCACTGCAATCTTGGTAGGATCTACTAGAAAGCCTTTTTTTCACACTATATGGCCCAATAGTATCCCAAAAGGTGTCCCAAAGATGCACTTCTTGATATTTAATGATATTTGACACTGCCTGCATCTTTCCAACATTAGCCTTAATATCTCTACATGATATTTCAACAGATTGTAGACTGTCCAATCATCCAAATATACTTCTAAAAACTGATGGATGAATTCTTTGAATGCAACTATGACTACTCTTGAGAATATTGTTGGTACATTCTTTAGTCCAAAAGGCATGACTATGTACTAGTAGGATCCCCATTATGTGGAAAACATGGTCTTGTACATGTCTTCTGGGGCTATCTTGATCTGATGGTAGCCTAAGAATCCATCTGTAAATGAGTATGTTTCTTGGCCTCCTACATTCTCTAATACCTCATCTATGAAAGGGGTGGGGAAAGGGTCATGTAGGCAAGCATCATTCAATTTCCTAAGATCTACACAGATCCTTATCCCTCCCTACTTCTTCTCCTGAACTACCATAGGGCTTACCCATTCAGATTCCTCCACTGGTTCTATGATTCCAACCTCCAACATTTTGTCAATTTCTTCTTTTACTTTTTTCTTGTATATTGGGGTCAATATATATAGTTGTTGTCTGGCTCATCTAGCCTCAGGTTTGAGAGGTATATTCATCTCTCCTATCTCTCCTTCTATGCCTTTAATCTATGTAAAGGTTGTTTGGAATAGGTCACTGTACTCGTGTAACAACTCTATTATTATTTCTATTGTTTGTTCATCCTAGTAATCTCCAATGCTGGCCATTTTGGGATTATCATTTGTCCCAATATTTACTTTCTTCACCTTCATTGGTACAACAAATACTTATGATTCAAGAGATGGACCTTCCACCTCCCTTTCTCCTTCAATTTATGTAATTTGAATTTTGTGTGGGTCATCTTCATCTAGTGCTTCTTCCTGCACATGGTAGCATGACAATAGTTCTTTCATTGTCTGTCTGTTATGTTGTTGATACTCTGTTAAAATTTCAACCTCTGGTTCTTGAATTTATATTTCCCCTCTAATTTGTTTGATTGATGAATCCATGTTGGGTTTCTCATGTTAAAATGAGAAAGTGACTATAAAATTCAGTTGTAATGTTGTCCATTCTGCGGTGCCTCTGTGCAATTCCTGGGCTACATACCAGTTTGTTGGAACTCCTTCCAATGTGTGAATAAAGTGGTGAGGCCATTCTTCTAGTGGTTTCACTCTCCATAGTGTTTTGTACTTCTCCAAAAAAAATTCTAGTGCCCCCTATCCTTCATATCTTTTCAATTGATTGCTTCCTTATTCTACGCGAAATGTTATGTGCAGTAATCTCTTATATTGGTACTAGTCCTTGACTGTCCCTTTGTGTGCACCCCACCATATTGCAAGTGTTTACTTGAGTGCTATATCTAGATCTAAGAGCCTATGATTTTCTAACACTTCATCTTCATATCTTGTTAGGAATTCTTCTAAGTCATTCACCCCATGAAAGATGGGAGGTTCTCTTATCTCTGTACCTACCCATCTTACTGTGTGGTCTATTCTTGCGCACCTTCTTGTGGAGACTTCATGTAATCTCTGCTGCCAATTCTCCAACCCTGTATCTGATTCTAACGCACATGACGTGATACTTCTCCAACTGATTACCCCATTTGTAGTTGGATTCACATAATATTCTTCTCGTGCGGTGGTTCTATATAACTAGTTAATTTCCTCTAGGTCTAAACAAGTGGGTTCTACAAACCTTTCTCCTTATGATGGATCTAGTGGTGCAACGAATCTGTACTCTCCTAACTTGAATGCCATCTTCCTCATCTTCAGATTGATTATGGACTAATTTTCAAATGCCCAATCCAAGCCAAGAAATGTTGGATAAGGTGTTATTCCATCCACTATTTCTATCACTTTGAAATAGGCTTTAGTGCGCACTCCATCCAGATCTACTGTCACACCTTTAGCCTCCCAATTGGTAGAATCATGTGTTGATTTGCTAGTTTCAACTGCACAAGTGAATATCTTGATGTGGGCTCTCCCATACATTTCCATGTCTTCTTGGGTAGTACATTCACTTCAGAGCCTAAATCCAGTATAATATCCCCCATGTTGAAATATCCAATGTTGGCGTTCAGTATGAACTCTCTACTTGTTCGCCTCCTTGTATGAAAATGATTAACTGTTTTCAGCTCTAGCTTCCCCTCTACATCTGTGTTACATATTTCTAACATATTTTGTAACACTTTAACAGATGATGGATCATTTAGTAGTTTGACAGAGGTTTGCAGGAAAGCCTTTATGCTACTTACTTGGCCTATAGGTTGCACTTCATTAGTGTGATTTAGCAATGAAGGCATATTGTACGTTGGTACGTCCTAGGTGTGATGTGCAGTTGACGTAGATGCAATGTATGGCTTCAAGAATTCTTGTCTGGCTTGCTTGATTATCTCATTTCCATTATGCACATCAAATTTCTTATGTGGTTCGACATTCTTATTCACCCATTGGTGTTGTGTTGGATCTTGTCTTACTGTGTCATCTCCTGTCTTAGCTCCTCCACGCATAACTATGTTGATATTTCTTCCATCGTCCCTTGCTTCTGCAGAAATCCATTGAATATCTTGATTGTTCTGATTTCTCTTTTCCTAGATCTTCCCCAATAGTGTCAGACAATATTCCGTGTCATGGTCGGATGTGCGACAATACATACATGTTGCAAGTGGAAGTGTACATTCTCTTGCATAGTGTCTTGGTTGTTGAAAATTATGGCATACCACCATTCCTCTCCCTCTTCCAAAGCCTCATCTACCTCATCCTCCACCTCTGTAGCCAACTCAATCTCCTCACAGTGTGTTCTACTGGGGCACTTGGTTATACTACACGATATTATACTGTGGTTGTGCGGTATTATATGGAGTTGATACTTGGTTAAACTGTGGTGAAACTTTCCCTATCATCATCTCTGCCTACACCCTATATGTTTCTGATGTTCTTTTCCTCATCAGATCCATTATACTACAATATTTTTCATCATGGCCTACTGACTTACAGAAGTTGCAATATGAACTCTTAGGCACTGTCTGGTATTCATGCATCATTGGGTAGTGATATGGATCATTCCCCTGTCTCTTATAGATCTCACACCATATTCCTCCTGCCGGCAAAGGGATTGGCAGTCCCGTTTCCATGTACTATGTGGATGTTGGGAATTCATTCTTATGGTTTCCTTATATCCTACATGTGGTACACAAAACAACTTTTCTTTTGTCATTACTATTGTTCTGGTTTAATTCAAATGTTAGATTCTTCAGGTCCTCCTTGATCTCCTTTATTGTTGAATCTGTCTTATGATATTGGTTCTCTTCTAGTTGCAAGGCTTCTTGCAGAGCTTCTGCCTGGGTCCAAAAATTTTATTGTCTCAAAGGGTATTTCAAGTGTGGTAGTAGTGAATTCACAAACAAATGCCTATGTTTCATATCTGTCATGATATACTTGAGATTTCCCTTCAATCTTTTTAATATTTGGTCTATCTCCCAAACATATTCTCCTAGTTTTTTTTCTGATCTCTATCATCTCATTCATGTATTGATCCTCTGAGATAGGCTTATGGAATTCATTTATCAACAACGTCTTGATATCCACAATCGTTATGGTTGTTCATGGTGGATTGTTTGCATCTAAGATCATGTACCAATCCAGTGCACGGTCTCTTAGCATGATGGATAACTGTGCAAGTTTGATATCCTCATATGTGATATTCTTTGCTTCCCATATATTTTCACATATGAACAAGTGCTTCTCAGGTTCCTTCGATGCCTCTCCCTTGAATTCTGGTAACCTGATTGTGGGATCATGTCCTGCCATCCTGAATGCTAAACTACTACCTCTGTGTGGTGTATATCCTTGACTAGTACTTGTTGAACTGGCTCCCCCAGTTTTTTCTCCCTATTTAGATGTACTTCCTGTTGTGTTTCTTCCACTGAAATTATGTTGTTTAAATGGTGGTGTTCTTTCTGGTGTATTAGTCGCACATGGGTTTATGGGTTCCACACTGACACTGATATGGATAGGATTTCTTCCTCTGGTTTCTGCTCTTGGACCTCTTGTCTTCCTTTTGTATCTCACGTGCAATATTTACTCAATCTTCTCCATAGCACGGGGATCCTCTACCTCTTCTTCATCACTCGTGAAGCCTTCCCTCGCGGTTATGGCTCTCTTCTTATTGTTCATCTTATATTGGTAGGGTAATCTACTGCGCGTTCTTCCAATTGTTTCCATGATTTGCTTGATCTGGTCTTCCTCCATCATGATTGGATCCAAGGCCTCCTCCTTATTTTATTTATCCATCTCTTCCTCCATTTCTCCATCTCTTGTCAGTGATTCCCCCCTTCTCCCATGCACGCAGGGAAGTTTAGTTGTTTGAGGCCATTGTCATTACACCTTTTTAATATAGTAACATCTTGATGGAATTATACAACGATATGATATACCTACCTCTAGGTCCTTTAAGGAACTCTTTCTCT
>ML807902.1:12715-24522 GCA_009831015.1 Picea engelmannii
CCCCCCCCCCCCCCCCCAAACTAAAGTTAGTTGAGCCTTGTGTTATCTTAACTAATAAGTTGGTTCAACTACTTCAACCAATTCTAATTTGTTAAAATCATAAGTAAGGGGAGGAACAAGAGGATGATAGAAGCACAAATCATGCTAAGGTTTTCTCTTTGAGTTTATGTTGAGATAGTTCAGTTTCCATTCATTCATATATTCATCATAGCCTAATTATTTTTTGTGATAGAAAAGTATTATTGTATACAACAATATTCAGGGCTGAATCAAATCATTCAGACACTTGTTCTTCAGAGGTGTTGATTTATCTTTTATAGTTTGTGTAGACTTGTTTGTTTGTGAATTACTTTTCATGACTGATAAAGGCTATTGTGCAGAGTCAAGTGGGAAACAATCTATGGAAAGCTGATCCAACTTTTAGAGTTTAGTTTTGGTTTTCTGTCAGAGGTCCTTTTGTATGTTCCATCGGGGATTTCTAAGTTTGACTTTGGTCCAAGATTTATGTGTGAAGTTTTTTGAAGACAATGACTCTTTGGTGAATTGGAATGAAATAAAGGATTGCTTTATATCTCATATATCTTGATTATCATCTTGGTGTCCTTACTTATGTTCTTACATTTATTTCAGTAACTGATATATTCAGAAAATTACAAAAAAATTGAATTTCCAGCAAGATTTTTGTTGATAAAAGACTATCCTAAGCACTCGTAACTAATACTTGTGATGTTAGGATGTTATTTTGATGGATATAAACATAGGGTGATATTCTCGTCTACTTTTCTTTAGCCAGGTAAAGTCTGAAAATGCTTGAGTAAGATCAATTTATATCTTTTCCTCAACATGTGGTGGCTCCTCAAGAACTCAGACCCCCCCCCTCTCTAATCCTCTTACTGCCTACCCCCCCCTCTGAGTTCCTCCCGAGTTGTTTTTCAATACCGCCCCCTCTCTCCTTTTGCCACCTATTCTCCACTCACTTCCCAACCTATCTACTCCTCCTCTCCCTACGTGCCACCTGTCTCCTTCACTACACATCGCCAGCTCCATACTCTCGATACCTCCATTGTATTCACACCTCCTCTCACTTTGACATATGTCTTCACACATCATCTACCCTCGTGTCCATTTATCTCATCTCTCGATTGGATGCTTGCCTCCATGTCTCCCCTCATGCACGATGGGCCAACAAAAATTACAATGAGGCTATTTCACAGGTACAGATGGCATATGATGGAGTCAATAGAGAGTGAACTTGGATTCTGAAATCTCGGGCATAAACAAAGAGTTAAGTCTCAGTCACAGGTCTATGCAAATTATTTTCAAAAACACTTCAACAAACTATGCTCATGAAACTGGTTATCTCCAGTGGTGTCCAATAGCTCGTAGGCATGTCGTCGTTCAACACAAAGCTCTGCTCTATCACTACAAGGCCTATTTTTGGCCACTTAGTTCCTCTAGCACATGCATCAGTTCTGTCGCAGAGACAGTAGTAGTTTTATTTGATTAAGTCCAACATTTTCCTTGATTAGATGCAAGAGTGGTATTATGTGTGTGATAAGAACCACGCTTGTTGATTAAGTCCAGTGTCTTAGTAAAGTTAATTATTTGATTTACGAACAGTTCCATAAATTTAGGGACTCAGTCCCCTAAGGAAAAAAGCCTTTGCAACTCTTTTAAATAGTTAGTTTTTGGATATTGTGAAGGTCATATTTTTTGAGGAAAGAATAGCAATATACAACATATTGGTTGGAATCATTTTGTGAATGGATTAAATCTCTCTACCTGGTGAACATACTCTTGATGACATTGTTTCGTTCAACTCTTCATGTGTTTTCATTCTTATCTTGAATACGGTTTTTTATTTGTGCAATGCACATTTCATTTCCTTTCAGTTATTGTACGACTTATTTTTACTGATATGCAACTTGTCAAATAGTTAATTCTTTGGTGAAGATTTTTTTTCTGCAACTTGTGGGATTTATTGTGTTTTGATACATGTTTGATGTCTTGAAATGATATTTTAAGTATTGAACTTCTTGTAGCAGATTATTCATTGAGTAGCTTTTTGTTTCCCTTTGTTTTATATTATTTCATTGGTCTGTCATTAGTGTGTTGTCATCCAAGGAGGGCCCTCATCCATATCGTTCTTCCAACCCAACCTTTCCATTGTCTTGATAGAATAACCCTCTGACCAACCAACAAAAGAGTTAAAAGAAGAAATCATTCTAAACTGATAGGTGGCCTATATTTTCCCTTTAGTAGTCAGGTGCAGACCTTAGGACAAACACTTAGTATCCATTCCTACAATAAGTGTGGAAAATCACAGAAAAAGACTTCGTGTAAATCAATAAACGTGTTTTTCTGAAGATATTTGGGAGGTGTTATTCTAGGGTTTTTGTTATCTTTTTTTGCAAACTTCAACTCTTTTGTCCTTAGCCAGCTTTTGATCTCTACTTGTGTGGGATTCCATGGTCTCAACATCCCATTCTAGTGGCTCATTGATTTCTTTTCTAATTTAATATTATTTTTCTCTGCCTTTTCTTATCTACTAAATCCTATATTGTTCCTACCAATGACAATAGAACCATTTGTTGGATACTCTATCTTATATCCTTTCTAAGTTTATTGACCCAAGGTTCATGTCTATTCGGGTTTCCAACAAAGCCTCTAAAACTATCGGCCCTCCTGGTAAACCAAAAGGCAACACAACACACAGGGTGCACTACATTGTCTCACCCAAGATAGTCTTAATGGGTGGCTTCAATACTCATGTGTTTATAGCCTAGTATTGAGTGAGAGATATGATATTGTGTATTGAGAGTGCTATTGTAACTTCTTAATGCAATATACACTTACCACAATTTATGCAGAAATATAATAACTCATTCATTTAGCACATCTATATCTACTGAGATAATAAAGAAATACATGCATTAAATCACATAACCCAGATGTTACCATGGTTCACCCCCCCTTGGGCTACGTCCACAAAGATTTGTCTCTTATCTCTTTTATTATAGTCATTATGTCATTACAATGCCACGCGCTTTACAATTATTCTTTGTCGGGTTAAGATCTATTATGAGGTGGACTAGATCGAACCAAGCTCCTCAGCCTGTGATCTAACCCTCAATATCTACCCTCCTCTGGCCTCTCTAGCTCAACAACTTACAAAATCAGATCATACAACAAAATATCATATATCATTCTATTTCTTGTATTCATCTCTCTATATCTCTAGCAACTCGCTACAACAAAAAATTGTATCTATATTAACTTTTTCTATGAGACTTAGATAACTATAGTTATACATTTCTGGCTCTTCAACCATTACAATACATTACCAAAAACCTAACCCTAACATCATTAGGTCTTCCATGCATGCACACATGTTGTTATTCCTTCCAGCTGTAGCCTTCCTCGTACATGCCTTCTTTCCCAAAGTCTCCTTTCTTTCCGTTTCGGTCTTCTTCCAACAACATGTAAGAAGTTGATAGGACACACGCCATTCAGATCGGTATATGGACAAGAAGCAGTGGTGCCATTGGAATTCCTGGTACCCAGTCTGCACATAGCAGCGATTATGAACATGATGGAATGAGGTGTAGTATAGGACAGGCTAAGTCAACTGATGATCATGGAGGAAGATAGGATCCTAGCAGGGTTCCACAAAGAAGTTTAGAAATCAAGGGACAAAGATTGGCATGAAAAACATATAAATAGGAAAAATTTCAAGGCATGAGACTTAGTGTTGATGTATGATAGTAAATTCATTTAGCATCTAGGAAAACTCATAATGCACTGGTTAGGACCATATGAAGTAAAAATTGTCATAAATGGGGGAGTTGTACATTTGAAGGACTTAGGAGGCATAGAACTCAGAGGGATGATCAATGGGAATCGACTAAAGTTGTACAAGGACAATTGACCACCCACAACTTGAAAGACACTACACAGTAAAAAAAAAAATGTGTGTAGGATAGAAAAAGGTACCAACGAAGCTAGAAGGATCATGCGTGGAAAGCAGAAGGAGCATGCACTCTCATAATTATGAGTCTGATGGAGACAAGGCCAATGGTCAGTTTGAAATGAAAACAAGCGGGAAAGGTGGATATGAAAAAAGAAGCACCAAGTGATGGAGGTTAGTGGAATTGGATGCCAGATATGACTGATGGGACACTGCATTAATTGCACCAACTGGTGATGGCAAGGGAAATCAATGACAAGTACGAAGAAACTGATGGTAAAATTAAGGCATAATTGTGATAACATCCTTGAAAAGCTTCACACGACGCCAATACAAAGCAGGGACATGGGAGTGGAAAGGTTATTGCAAAATTGGAAAAGGTATAGAGTGAGAGAGCATACCTAGCAGAGAGTGAAGTTTGCAGAGATTACAGAGGCTACTGATCTCAGAGAAAAAAAAAATCTTACCACCATGGCACCACCTAAACAAGGAGAACCGAGCCAGAATGCCAGACAACCCCAAGGTAGGACTAGAGCACAATCTCAATTGTAGGAAAGTGAACAACTGTCTCATCTGCCAGAAGTCATCGATGTGGATGAAATCCCATCACTGAATACAACACTAGGAAGCCCCACATGCATTGAGTAAGAAACCCAACATACAACACCTACGGGAATGGTCATCTATAGGTCAGAAGAGGGTCAGGGCCGACAGAATGAAGATGCAAGAACCTAGGGAAACCATAAAACCCTATAGAAGCCCTGAGAGTCAATGGGATGGATTCAAACTAGGAAGAAATGGTCATGCCAGAAGAATCATAGACAACCATGTTAGAACAACCACATGAGGCAACAGTGGAAGATGTCACTGGCCGACTAGAGCAGTATGTCAAAGAACCAACAATGGAGGCTAGAACCTCGGGTTAACCACCACAGCAGAAGGATAAGTAGATGGTACCTAGGTCACTACGCAGAAAACCAGCCACAATAATTGTTGTGTCGCACATACAGGAAGGGGTATGTGAAAAAGCAGATTTTTTAAGTTATGTAGAGAAATTGAGGTACTCAAACCATGATGTAATAGACATTGACAAGTTCCCAGAGTTCGCTAAGAAATTATACCTACATACTGTGGGCATAGGACCCTTTGGGCAACCAATTCATCAACCAATGCAGTGGGCAGCAGGACTGGCCAAAACTAGGATTTTAGGTCTGTTGGACCTACCACACTTTGGGAGAGGCCAGTATGCAAACAGTTGCTTCAAGCAACTGATGGCGGTCACACATGGAGGATACCTATGGTTGGAGAAGCTCGTCTAAATAGATGTAGAGCTCATCACACATATCACAAGGATGCCATCATGGGGAATGGATCCCACACAATTCCTTGAAGAAAAAACAAAGGAGAAATCATTGGTTGAGGAGATGAAGAAGAAATACAACACTGAAAGGGGGTTGCACGGAATCATTATCAAGCAGATTAGTGACGCCATGAAAAGAATGGCCACAAAAATTATGGCATGCAAGTTGCTCAGAAAATGTCTCAAGGAGGAATTCATGATTGGGGTTGTCGCAGCTGCAACATAGTGTGTCGAGGGCACCACACTCAGCTGGGCCCCTTAGTTGTTGAATCTATTCCTAGACCACTGCAAGGATGTGCAGGATATGGTTTCATTATTCATGGTTTATTACACTGATAGTTATTATGGGAGGGAAGGAGTCAAAGTACGATTTTTTCACCACTAGACCCAAACCCTGCCATGGATCACAATACTTATCGCTTGGAGCCACTTCGGACGTTAAGAATAGAAAAGTGAATGAAACTATATTTGAAGGATATCTCCATGAACTACATGACACCATCACCAACACTTGGAGGATAACACCAAAAGTTGTTGCACACTATCAGGGCATATCTAACTTCAAAGCCACTAGACATACGATGTGGATATAAGCGTGGAAGGACCCTGACAAGCAATGGCTACAACTGCGTTACTACATCATGGAGGGGGACATACAAATGGCCATTAAGGATTGGGAATACGAATGGAGGATTATTTTCCTTGCTCAGGAAATACCCTCAAATATAGAAGAGAATGAGGTTAGATAGGAACACACACATGTTGAGGAGGTAGGGCAGGAACATAAAAAACCCCAGGAAGTAATAGTTCCCAAGAAACCAAGGACATGTCAGAAGAAGCCACAATAGAAGAAAGGGGGGACATCCAAGACAAGATTCCAAATGGGGAAGAAGAACAACACACAGGAAGCCCAAGTACAACAGAAATAGGCTAAGGCAGCACATGGGACTACATCAAGTGCTCCTCCACAAGATCCAGGCCAAACTAAGCGGCCAACAACCTAGACAAGGGGTGCATGCAAGATGACGAAGGCACATAGAACACCCCTAGAATACACGATCATGGAAGATGATGCAAAAATGGTGACCCAAGTGGTCTAGGATCGCACATTCAAGGATTTTGAGAATGTCACGTGACAAAGGGACATAATTGAAGAAGAGTTGGCATACATGAAACATATCCTCAGGCATATCGGGGAAGCACAGGCAGTTGACAGCAGTGTGGAAATGGGCTTGTTAGCATCACAAATAGGAGGAGAACATGGAGCAAGTGAGAAAGATACAATCCAGACAATAGCACAGACGAGTGTAATGTTTCACGTCACACCCAGCATGATGAGCATGGATGAAATCGTGGGGTAGACACCTCTAAAAGACTTGGCTCAACTGCAGTTGGTATTGTCACGGATACCAACCAAGGCCTTGTATAAACTGCAAGTCAATGTTACACAAGAGGTATAGTCTCATGCACACACAAATGCAGCATAATTGTAGTAGGTAAAGGATAACTGAGACGAGATGGAATTGGTATTCGAGAAATCCAAGATCGAGACCAAAGAGGAGAGGGAATGCATGAAGGGACTGGAAAAAAAAGTGGCCGTAGCCTACGAGAAGATCCCAAATAAAGCACAAATGACTGAACTCACAACAATAGAGAAGATTGATCAGATTGTGTAGACAATCAATCTATACCAACAAGAGATCAAGAATCTCCGGGAGAAACTCATACCTACCACTCCACTGGAGGTGAGGAAGCAAAGGAAACAGGAGGAAACAACAAAGATACAAGAGATAGAATGACAAGTCCACGTGGCAGATGACTTGTTCGAGAAAGCAACACAACTCTGGATGAAGCTGGAAGAGGATCAATAGGTCCATCAGTGGGACTAGGAAGGAGAAAGGATAAGTGTAGCTATCTAGGACATCAAGTAGAGGGAAAATACAATGTCAATCACAGAGCATGTCAAAGGGGCACAAGACCTGAAGAAATTGCAGGTAGAACTCATAACTGTGCAGACACAGAAAAAGGAGCACCAGGTTTAGATGGAACTGCTCCAAGAGCAAGCAGTAGAGGTCATTGCATAGGCAGAGGAAGCCAAAACATACATAGCTCAAACCTAGGCATAATGTACAAGGATGGTCAGTGATGAGAATACAGTGTAGATATTGGATGCACTCAAGGAGAAGACCGTGCAGGCCCAAACACAAGCAAAAAATCTCATGGAGAAGTTCTAAGTGATCACAAGGGAGATTGATGAAGCACACAGGGGTTAGGTGACTCGGGACAAGCCACATGTCAATGTTGGGGTCCTATTGGAAGCAGGATAAGGCAGAAAGAAAGGTTATTTTGGGAAGAAAGGCATGCATGAGGAAAGCGACAGTTGGAAGGAAGAGAAGCATGTGCACCTGCATGGAAGACCTAACAACATTAGGGTTAGGTTTTTTGTAATACATTGTAATGGATGATGAGCCAAAAATGTATAAATATAGATACCTAGGTCTCATAGTGATATATCTAGAGTCGGGTATAGAGAGATGAGAGGTTGTAGTAGTAGTACTTTGAAGAGACACCGTAAGGAAGGAGTCATGTTTTGATAACTGGTTGTAATGTTTTTTTCATACTACCCCATTTTGTAAGTTGTTGAGCTGTACAAGTTCAGGAGGGTAGATCTTGAGGGTTAGATCACAAGCTAAGGATCTTGGTGTGATCTAGTCCACCTCATAGTAGATCTTGACCCGACTGAGGATGAGTTGTAAAGCGCACAACGTTGTAGTTTTGGAACTACCATAATAGAAGAGCTTGAGAGACAAATCTTTGTGGATGTAGCCTAGGGGGGGGTGAACCACAGTAAAACCTATGTTATGTGATTAAATGATTGTGTCTCTTTTACTATTTATAAGTATATGTTAGCATGATGAATGAATGAGTTAATGAGTTGATTATATTAAATTCATAATTGGGAATGGAAGTATATTACTTTAATAAATTTAAATATAAACCTCAGTGCACACTCCTGAGATACCCATTCAATCCTAGACTACAAACACCCGAGTATTGTAGTCATCCATTAAGACTATCTCAGGTAAGACTACGCAGTGCACTCTATGCGTTGCATTGCCTTCTGGTTTACCAGGAGGGGTGATAGTTTTAGAGGCTTTGTTGGAACCCCAGTAGACTGAACCTGGGTCAATCATGTTAAAGGTATACACTCAGATATCAAACCAATAGGGGGTGAAACATGGTAATACCTATGTTATGTGAATGAATGTGTGTGTCTTTATGTTGATTAATTGTTGAATGTTAGATGAATGAATTACTTAGTTAGATCTAGTATTCTACATGCATGAATAGAATGTGTTATCACATTTATTTGTAGGTGGGGGGGGGCAGGGGTGTTTTCCTCAGAATTTGACCCCTTCGAGAAATAATTAAAGAAAGCATGCAAAAAACCCACAATTCGGCTTATATCCTAAGTCGAAGGTGCGATGTGACGTTTTGGCACGACATGATAAGATGCACATAAATATGGGTGGTCGAGAGCTAAGTGCTCCAGATCGATGGTCGAGAGCCATATTAGGGCCTCAACATGTGCACAGGATAAAAAAGATAGAGCAGGCTGGGAAAATATCCATGGTTTGTAAGGGTGATATGTGTCAGCCAAAGATGCATATCGGGGCCAAAAGCGGGGATGTTCCAAACCACTTTTCACAGCCCCAATATGTGCATGTGCACATAATTTCCTATCCTAGGTCGACAAGTGGTCGCTCCTCGTCACTTCCACTCCCTCCATCTGTATTCCACTCACTATCCCGCCGGTACCTGTCTCTTTCTCATCGTCCACCACATGTGCCCCCTCACTCCACATCATCTCCATCCCATTACACCTCAACTCCCTCTTGTGTGGCCCCCATGCTATCCTCAGTATCCTTGTCCATCCACAATTGTCCACCTGGCCATCTCTTTCCCTCTACTCCACGCTGAGTGCACCAATCACTTCATCAGAAACCACGTCTACTGTCAATATTCTCCGTAAACATCCAGATCAAACCTAGATGACGAATGTTGAGGCTGCCACACCTTACAGATGCAGAGTTGACTTGAGCCTTCCCCGATCCCAATGAAGCAGTTATGAAGGTGGTTGGTGGTGGTTGAACATCGTTTCTTCCATAAGTAGAAGGCACATGAAAGCAACGCCAGTTAGTCATCTCATTAGCAGGTCCATTCTAAAGCCCCCTTAAATTTGTAGTCATCTACCTAGATGACATCACAGTCTTCTACATATCTGATAAAGAACATTGTTGTCATTTGAGGAAGGTCTTCTTAAAATGAAGAATGTTTGGTCTCTCCTTAAATCCCAAGAAATCATTGTTTTCCATGCAGGAAGGGAAATTACTAGGGCACATAGTATCAGCTGGGGGAGTTAATATTGATCCCAGCAGGGTAGGATCTATTCAAACTTTGTCACTTCCCAGATCTAGGAAGGAAGTTTAGTCTTTCCTGGGCAAAGTTGATTTTCTAAGAAGGTTTGTTTCAAACTTTTCTGAATTGGTGAAGCATATCATAGCCATTCTCAGGAAGGGGAATGAAGTGAAATGGACTGTTGATCCTAGGGAATCATTTGAAAAAATTAAAAAGGCATTAACTGAAGCACTTGTGCTAATCAATCTAGATTATTCCAAGGATTTTCTGATTTTTTCCTTTGCTTCTTTTGATACAGTGGCAACTATTTTATTGTAGAAAATTATTGTAGGGATGGAACAACCTATTTCATTTTTCAGCAGGGCGTTAAGAGACGCAAAAATCAGATATGATATCATGGAGAAGTAGGCCTATGCCCTTGTGAAAGATATCAAATATTTCAGAGTCTATGTTTTTCATTCAAATATCATTGCATATGTTCCTTCAACCTCTGTGAAGGACATTCTCATTCATCCTGACATAGATGGGAAAAGAAGCAAGTGGATTGCCAAGATCCTTGAATTGAAACTGGAAATAAAACCCACCAAACTAGTTAAAGTTCAAGGTTTAGCCAAGTTGTTGGTTTAATCTAGTTGTAAATCTTTGGGGGTTAATTTTATCAATGCTTACTCAAAATATCAGCGAGCTAAGTTGTCTGATAATAATCTTCAAGATAGCCCTCCACTAGAAGAGTGCACCTAGTACAAAGACATTATATATTTTCTGAAACAATTAAGACCCCCTGATAGAATGGGGAAGAGCAAGGCAAGATATTTAAAGATCAAAGCAATTAGATATTGCCTTATTGACTAGGTCGTGTATTGGAAAGACCCTCTAGGTGTGCTTCTGAGATTTTTAGACCCACAGGAAGCCCAAAATATTACGTTTGACTTACATGATAGCTTGTGTCGGGGACATCATTTCTAGAGAACCACAATCTACAAAATTCTTAGGGTTGGGTACTTCTGGCCTACTTTGTTCACTGATATATTTGCAAAAATCAGGGCTTGCATCAAATGTCAAAAATTCTCTGGGAAACAACAACTCAAGTCTTTTCCATTGAAGTCTGTGGTAGCTTCAGGACCCTTTCAGCAATGGGGCCTAGACTTTATTGGAGAAATTCATCCTCCTTCAAGTGGTCAGCATAGGTGGATATTGACTGCAACATATTATTTCACCAACTGGATAGAATTTATTCCCACAAGGAGCACTTCTCACAAAGTCATCATAGGTTTCCTTGAAGATATTATGGAAAGGTTTGGCTGCCCGAGCAGAATCATCATCGATAACGCTACATCCTTCAAGGCCGAACCACTGGTCAAATTTTGTGAGCAATTTAGAATTTCATTGATCCACTCTACCCCCTACTACCCCCAGGGCAATGGACTAGAAGAGTCCTCTAACAAAATCTTGATAAAGATCATCGAAAAATTGCTAGAGGACAATAAGAAAGCATGGGATTCAAAACTTACTTTTTCCCTGTGGGTTGATCGAGTGACAGTGAAGAGATCCCTGGGCCTCTCCCCTTTCCATCTTGTCTATGGGGTTGAAGTAATTTTTCCTTCTCACCTTGCCCTGCTTGTAGAGAAATTATTGCAAGACTACCAAGGTGAGCCCGATGATATGATTAGAAGGATACGTCAACTAGTGGAAGTGCAACAGACCAGAGAATAGATGATAGACAGAGTGCATGACCGTCAATGGATAATCAAGCAGGCCTTTGACAGAAAGAACAGTAAGGAGAATTTTTGGCTAGGAGATCTGGTTCTCAAATGGGATGCACCCAGATAGGACAGAGGCAAGCACAACAAATTTGAATCCATGTGGATCAGGCCCTTCAAAATATCTGAGATAATTCAAAATAACACCTACAGGTTGTAGAATTTGGAAGGCGATCAAGTTTTTGATGGCCCTGTAAATGGGAATTTTCTCAAGAAGTTATTTATTTGAGCCACAAGTGGCTCCCATGTTTTTGTAAATATCGTTTTTCTTTTCTTTTATTGGTTTTATAGGTGACTCCAT
>ML807902.1:26020-39211 GCA_009831015.1 Picea engelmannii
GACCAAGTTTGGAGAGAATGGTAAGAACCATTTGTTTCTCCTCCTTAGATTTACCAACCCCAAAACCCTTGAGTTGTGACAACAAATCCTTATATTTGGTAAAGAAATATTGGAGTTTGTCGAAGATTTTTGGATCCAAAGTGAGCAATTCCAACTTGAGCATGTGTCCCCTCATCTCTTCCTATTTTACAAAAATCCCTTCG
Organism: Picea engelmannii; assembly: GCA_009831015.1. Lineage (NCBI taxonomy): Eukaryota > Viridiplantae > Streptophyta > Pinopsida > Pinales > Pinaceae > Picea > Picea engelmannii. The sequence continues at coordinate 26,224 of ML807902.1, forward strand.
ATGGTGGTCCATGCTTCATTGGGGATTTTTCAGGAGGATATGTGAAAGAGGAGTTCAGGAGAAATGAGACTACAAATTGTTCCAAGTGCTTCATTCATTCAATTTAGATACTTGGATTTTTCTATGGATAATGTTGGTTTGGTTTTTGTGTTCATGGTTAACCTATATAATACTTTGCCTAGAATATTCATTATCATCTTCTCCTTCCATGCAAATAAATTGTACGGTGTAAGAATGAATTCTTTTGGAAATTCCATTTTTCTATTGTCTTCAATCTTCGATACCTGCAAAAATAATTTGGTGTGTCTTTTACCTAGAAGTCCATTGGCTTTGATACCATATAAATGTGTTGAACCTGCACATAATATATCTAGATAGAAAATAACATACACAATTTGCAGATAAAATATGAGAAAAGAGAAGCAGGAGAGAAATAATGGAAGAATTTCCATTAACCAAATGAATGAATGATAATTTACACATGATAGACTTTGTATAACTCAACTAATGCACACGTAGGAGAATCCAATGTGCCATAGTGGTGTTCTAGAGTGATCTGGACACACACCAACAGTTACAGGAGTAAGCTACCATCTAGTCTAGTCTCTTGGGCAGTTACGAGAGTGAACTGCCACCTAGTCTGAGTTAACTAGTCTCTCAGTCTTTAGTTAACTGAATGAAATAGAGTGAAGTGAAGAGGAGATCATGGAATCATGAGTAATGTTATAGTCTAGTGATGATCCCAAGGACAATGCACATTAGTTGGTGATGATCCCAATGATGCATGGTGATAATCCCAATGTGGCATCTAAACTCCACTCAACTGATCAAAATGAACTATGAACTGAAGAGAATATTCTCCTAGAGGAATATTCTCCSTAAACTACAGGAGACTGGATAATGACTAATAAACATAGGGGAAACMTTAGGAAAAATAAATCCTAGGTGTGTGTGAAGTATCTCCAACAATTGTGAATGAGCATAGCTGACACATCTCTCTTCAAAGATAAGCTACCACCATTCTAGCTAGCTTGGGTGCTTTTCATTTTACAATCTTTTGTATTCTAKATAGTCATTAATAATATATGAGTTCTATTGTATTATTATTTTCTTTGCAATATCTTTGTGTATTTCCTTGTTATATCTTTGTTATACTCATGCCTTCATGTCATTCTCAAAATAATATCGATCACAAAATTTTGATCAGTTTTAAGACCTTCCTAGAAAAAATTCTTCTTGATCATGTGGAATGCTTTCAAGAATCATGAATTTCCTCCTACAAGATAAGTGTGCAATTCCAAAAAGAACATTTTGTTTGAGTTGGGAATTCTTACATAAATATAGACGATCATGATACCATAGAAAATCATTCTTCCATATAAAATTATCTAATGAATTGGGGTCCACTTGTAGTTGTAGAATGACCTTGCATACCTCTTGATCTCACTTCCATTCTATCCTTTCTTCTTCCACCCAATTATATTGTGGAATAGAAATAGCACATAGTGAACCTTTTGTTTCTTCTTCTTTCCTTGAAAAGGCATCTGACACAACATTATGATTTTCTTTTTTGTAGATAATTTCAAAGTCATAACCTAGCATATTTGTAACTCATTTTTGTTTCTCTTATGAAGATAATCATTTCTCCAATAAGTACTTCAAACTATCATGATTTATTTTTACTTTGAAGTGTCTTTCTATTAGGTAAGGGCATCATTTCTGAATTGCATGTAGTATGGCCAACATTTATTTTTCATAAATGGGTTTGAGTAAGATTTTTCATTTAAGATAGATTCTTTCAGAGGAAATTAGCCTTCCTTCTTGCATTAAAACTGCACCAATTCCATGGCATGAGGCATCACACTCCAGAATAAAAAAAATTGTAAAGTCAGGTGTGGCCAAGACAAGAGTTGTACACATAACCTCCTTAAGTTTTTCAAAATATTTGGTTGCTTCTTCAGTCCAAGAAAATGTTTCCTTCTTTAATAATGTTGTTAGAGGTGCTTCTATTTGACCATAATTATTGACAAACTCATAGTAATAGCCTGTCAATCCTAATAATCCTCTATTTTTCTTCAAGTTTTTGGGAATTGGTCGTTCCCTTATAGCTTTAATTTTGTTAGGGTCCACTTTTACACCTTCATGATATGCAATTTGACCCAAATGTTCCACTTCTTGAACCCCAAAGGAACACTTGAAAGGATTTACATAAAGTTGTTTCTCTTCCAATAGTTGTAATACTTTGTCAACATGTTGTACATGCTCTTCCCAAGATTTGTTGTAGATTACTATGTCATCAAAAAATACTAACACAATTTTTCTAAGGAATGGCTTGAAAATAGAATTCATCAAGCTTTGAAATGTTGAAGGTGCATTAGTAAGTCCAAATGGAATAACTAAAAGGTCATAATGACCTTCATGTGTTCTAAATTTTTTTGGGAATGTCTTCCTACCTCATTCTAATTTGATGATATCCCAAATGAATATCTATCTTAGTAAAGAATTTTACTCCATGTAATTCATCTAATAATTCAACAATGATAGCAATAGGACAATTATATTTGATGGTCATTTTGTTGAGCTATATATAATCTAGACACATGTGCCATAAACCGTCCATTTTTGTAACCATCACCACTAGTGAAGAGAAAGAAATTTGGCTAGGTTGAATGATTCACACCTCTAACATTTCCTAGATCATACGTTAAATATAACTCTTTTGTGCATATGGATACCTATAAATCCTAATGTTCTATGGTACACTTCCTGGTTGCAAATAAATAGCATGGTCATGATCTCAAGTAAGTGGAAGACCCTTAGGCATTTCACCAAATACCTTGGAATGATTGTTGATAATTATTTACAGATCTAATGGAGCAGAGGATATAGATGTTTGAACATCAAGTGATCACAATTGTGCAACTACACCATTGTGTCCCTTTTTGAGTAATTTTATTAGAGCTTATCACTATACAGGGTTTCCCTTAGATATATTTAAGCTCAATTTCCTTTCCATTTGAGGAAAACATCATGAAAAGATCTTGAAAATTAAGGACCACCATTCCCAATGATTGTAACCATTGGACCCCTAATACACCATAAACACCATGCATTTGGATGGAAATCATAGGGTTATCCAAAAAATAATCCCCCATGTTGACCTCAATACTATGGAATTTCCTTGAACAATGTTTGTACTTCCATCTGCAATCATTACTTGAAACTTTGGTGTGAGATATACAAAGAATGAGATCTTTTGCTAGTTTGTAATTGATGAAATTATGGGTATTACCAGAATCAATCAATATTGTTACTTTTTTATTTTTTATGTATCCTTTTGTCTTAAGCGTTTGTGGCGTATCCATGTCGGCCAATGCATGACAACATATTATTGGAGTAATATCTTCTAGATCTGGAATTCATGGCAGTTCCAATTCTTGATATTCTTCCTCTTCACATTCAATGTAAAATATTTTCTTCTCACCACATTTATGCCCCTTGCCTTACTTCTTGTCACAATTGAAACATAGTCCCTTTTCTATTCTTTCATCCATTTTTTGAGGTGTCAAACTTTTTGGTTGAGGTACGATTTCCTTATGAACCCCAAAATGATATTTGCTTCCCGTGTATGATCCAATTGTAGACTTGTGTGTATCTTTATTCTTGGCTTGAATATGACGAGAAAATTGCATAGTTTCCATAATATTTGCAAGATGTATTAAGAAAATATCATGTTTAATGTCTTATTTTAATCCACCCATGTAAGCTTCCAACAGAAGTTCATCGGTTATGTCATCCACCCTTGTGGTCAATACCTGGAATTCTTAATTTTAATCTTCAATGTAACTTAAGTGCTTGATTATTGTCAATTGACTAAAGTAGTCATTTTCCCAAACTTTCCCATATTGTGCTTCTAGGTATCTTGTAAATAAAACCAAAGTATAATGATAAAAATGGGGTTCCTTTTAACTACCCATTGATACCATTGATATGGTTTTATCTCAAAGTTCAAAGTTGCAATGTGATTCCTTTAATTATCATCCATGATATTATGCAGTTTGAAATATTTCTCTATTTGGTTCACCCAGGTAAAGACCTTTGGTCCATCAAATTTATTTAATTCAATCTTGTGAAAGTTGAATTTAGGACCCCCACCATAATTACCTCCATTATTAGAGTTAAATCCACTTGAAAATTTATTATTATCGATACATTGTTCAAAATGAATACTACCTTGATTTTCATGAGTTCCTTTCATTTTGATATCTCCTCTAGGGAGTCTCTCATCTAGAGAATGAAAGATAATGGAAGACATGGAATTTTTCAATTCCTTCATGGATTTTTGTACTTCTTATTTATTTCCATCCATCTTTTTCATGTCATCCATATTATTTCCATTTTATCCATATGTATTTTCATATTTTCATCCATCTTATGTTCCATTTGTTCCATATTTATTTTCATCTCTTCCTTATTTTCAACCATATTTATTTTCATGGAATTCATGTTCTTCTCCATTTGCTCCCTATTTTTAGTGATCTTCTTTTCCATTTGGTGATAAATCTCTTGGATTTCATCTTGCGTCATGGTTGAGCTCTCTCAAGGTTTAGTTGGTGAAGAAAATTTTGGAGGATCCTTTGGAGCCATGTGAGAAAACAATAATTCTCCTTTTTCCCTCTTTTCACAAATTTTGAATCACCAAAATATATCTTCCAATAAAAATTTATGACAATTGTAAGTTATGTACCTTCAAAACCCTTAATTTGGAGTTTGTCCTCTTGGCCAACCTTCCTTCTGATGTATTTATGAAATTTTGCCCCTTCTGAGTCTAAAATTTAGGCCTATATTACCTTGATATGTCTTCTCTACACTACCACAAGTCTGACCAAAATTTGATATGCCAAGTGAAATTTATGGTAACATTCCCAAACCTTCTTGATTTTTTTACTTTAATGAAGAACAAACTTGTACAGAATGCCAAGTGTCCAATATTTAATACTCGATTCTGAAATTTGGTCCACCTGTATTAGGATATGTTTCCTCAGTATCCACAAATTTTCACTTTCTGAAACCTCCCAAAAACAATTTATAGTGAAAATCCCAAGATGATTAATTTAAAACTGAATTTAGGATGAGTCAAAAACCCTATCTTCCATAGGCTATATCTATGAAAGTATAACAACCTAGAATATGAAATTTTTACCACATGTACCTTGTTATGTATTATAAATAACCTTCAATTTTCATTTTCTGAAGTAGCCCAAAAAAATAGTTATAGCAAAAATGCCAAGATGACTTGCTTGAAGAAGCAAAACCCTATGATCGATGCTCTGAAACCAAATGTTATGATCCAACGCCTTAAAAATAATAACAATTCAATGAATATAGTTCACTTCAAGGGGAAAACCTCCTTTTACTATATATCAACTTCATAATACAATGTGAGATGAGATAATATGATCCTAAGACTAGGTCTCATTGGTGTATATATATATATATATATATAGGAAACAAAGGGTACAATTATAATGAAAGTGTAAAATGAATGGTTCTAGCCGACATACAATTATAACATTATAAACGAAATAATTCAATATCTAGTGCTTAATAAGCGTTTTACACATAACATGGGGCTTTGTCTAGGTCTTAACAATTTATTTCAATGATATTTCAGTAGCAAACCAAAGATGTTTTGTTGATGGCATCATTGATGTTTTTTCATTGAAAAACTAGGGTTTCAAAGTATCTACTTCACTTATTTTTTAGTCGCTACTATCAGACTCTTGATTGGTAGCATCACATAGTTTTTTTCATTGTAGAACCAAGTTTTTTAATCACCTTTATTTATAACTCACTTGAAGATTATTATCTAAAGGCATCGACCTAAGGGTTTTGGATCTAGGGATTTCAAATTATATCTCTTTTTTTTAGGCTTCCTATGAGGACTCACTTTAAGAATGTGATCTAGAGAATTTATTAGAGGAATTTATTTATCATATTTTTCTTTTCCAACATTTTTTTTGGGTTTATCAGTGTATCTAATACGATTGGTTGTGGAATCACCAAATATTTGTGAGTATCGAACCCAAGTATCAGCTCATCTATTTTCTAGGGTTTAAAATTGTTCTTCAAATCAATTTTCTCCTTGGTCTTTTCAATGAATATTTTGAAGACATTACAAAGGATTCCTATACGTTGTTATTAGACATGGTGGACTCTCTTTGTAGACCACATCTCCTACCTTTCAATATTACTTTGAAAGTGTTTACACCATGTTTTGGTGCTTCATGAGATTTAATGTACATAGTGTATGATCATCCCCTAGATGGTCTGTGATGGATTTGAAAATTTAAGATGGATTATTGATTTGTTGCTTGACCTTAGTTGCATGCTTGTATGGAAATATTCCTTATGGTGTTGGAGATCATCTGTTAGAGCGCAAAAATAGATAAGCATGATTTATTATTATTCATTGATATGATACATGAATAAAAACAATTGTTTGACATTTGGATTCATCTTCCAAGAGGTCACTTGGAATCTTAATGATGGTTGACAATTGTGACATTTCATATTCCTTCTTCGAATGGATTAGGTTTCCAATATTCCCCCCCTTAATCTGAAGGGGTGTATGTGAGTCCCAGGTGAGATCTAAAATATAATGGTGGACAATTGAATTTTGGAAGTTGTTGATGGACGAATGTTCTCTCTGAATTTGGTGGTTTTGGGATGACCACAAACCAAATGACTAATAAAATATAATGTCTTCTATTAAATGGTTTTGGTGGTTTAAGGAAGACCACAAACCAATATGGTGGTTTAAGGATGACCACAAACTCTGGAACTTGGCTCTAGGGCTCAATGGTTCCCAGAACATTTCCTAAGTTAGCTAGAAGTTGGAAGTCAATTTCTTCTTCTAATTGGAAGTTCTCTTGAACGTTGGTTTAAAGACAACCATAAACTATTCTCTAGCAAAATATGAAAGTCTTCTACTAAATGGAGGTTTAAAGAAAACCAAAAACCATTGTCTAGAATAATTTGTAAGTCTTCTACAAAGTAGAGGTTTTGGGATGAACACAAACCAAATCACGCTTGCTTTTTACTACTCGATTGATAGGACTTTAAAACTTGAATCCAAGTTGGAAATCACTAATGTTATTCCCCCTGTCAAGTACAAGGTGAGAAGATGAAAATATCTCCACTACAAGATGTGTCAATAGTCGAGAATGAATTATTTGGTATGATTGATATATCTTCTTGACTAATGATGACCATCATCAAGAAGTCATCCACCCATATTGGTTCTTTATGTTATCTTTTTAGCTCCAGAGGTACTTAGCATGTGTGTCTTGTATGCAGAAGTAACCTTGTACCTACAGTACTAGACACTTGAATTTGTAATGGATTTTTATAAAGTTGTGATAAAGTAGTTCTTTTATGTAATTGAATTTTTTAATAAAGTGTACCTTCTAATATTAAAGTGACTTTATCTCATAAAGTGCACTTATGTTATAAAGTGAAAATGTACTTTAATATTTTAAAGCGAATTATTTTGGAGGGAATGAATCATGACCCTTGATCTTGTAAAGGAAAGATTAGATCTTATCCATTAGATCTGGGGTTGGAGAAGGTGAAGAGTCAAGATTATAAGAGAATACCTAGGGTAGTTTGAAAAACAATGAGAAAGAGATTGAGAGATATTTCCAAGAGAGCTTGAGAGAGGAAAGAGGGCAGAAAGGAGGGTGCATTTCCCAAGAGAGCTTGGGCACATTTCCAAAGAGAGAAATTTATGTTTTGTGAGTGTTGTAATTTACTGCTGTGAGGGAGGTCGTACTGTAAGGATCCATACAATCTATACAACAAAACAATGGGCACAGTTTTTGAGGCAAGGAAGGCACATAAATTGAGGCAACTTGAGGATATTTTTTGTTGAAGGGCAGTCATACAGAACAGTTTGTACAACAGTAGATTAGCATTGTTTTTGAGGTGTTGTTTTTCTAGGTGGGTCGTACAATAGTACGGACTTTGCACATGTTTCAATGAAGATTTTCTTGTGGGACTGTGTCGGTTTTGTAAGTGGATTTCTCTTGTTGGATATTGTAATCTTGATGTTGATATATCTTTCCTGAAGCTAATAAAATCTCTCTCTCTCTCTCTCTCTCTCTCTCTCTCTCTCATTGGGTTTCCCCACATTTGGGTTTTCCCTGGCATTGCCTAAATTTATGAGTTAAATGATTGTTTTTCATTGTGTTTATTCCGCTGCTAAATTGCTTGGAAATGTTTATTTATTCTTATGATATTTTCTAAGTGTGGTTATACATTTTAGAGTTCATTTAACACAATTATATCTAGGTTACTAAGTGTATGACATAATTTAGTACTTGTTGATTTTTTCATTTAATTTATACATGGTATCAAAGCTTGGGCACTGAGTGACGGTTAGCAGTGAGATTTTGGGCAAGGTTTGAAGGGGGAAATATGTTGTTTGTTTTCCTTTGAATAGTGATAGGGAATATGGTTGCATTCATTATATTTGAGGATCGATTGGATGACATTTCCAAATATTTGTAGTGGAAGTTTCGAATGTTAGTTGTTCTCAAGGAGAACAAGATTTGGAACTATGCCAGTTCTATTGTCATGCCTCCCATGGAAGATCTTGTTGCTTGGATTTACATAAGGTGAAGGAGGCCAAAACTTAGAGGATCATTTTGGATGGCGTGAAGGACCCACTCATTCCACATATGTCTGAGAAGAAGACAACTTATGAGATGTGGGAAGCTTTGAATAATTTATTTGAGGATAAGAATGTCAATCAGAAGATGGCCTTGAAAGATAAGTTGCATGACTCGAAGATGGCTAAGGGTGAGGATGTTGCATCCTCTATTACCTGGCTAGCCCAAGTTAAGGACAAGTTAGTTGTAGTGGGAGAGATCATATCAGAAGTCGAGTTGGGTAGGATAGACTTGAAAGGATTCACAAAGGAATGGGATGTCTTTGTGAAGTGTGTGGTAGGTCGAGAAAATTTTCCAGATTGGAGTAGGTTTTGGGACAACTTCACTCGGGAGGAGATCTGGATGGGGTCTCATAACAATGGTAAAAAGGAAGAAATATCTAAGGAGAATGTTTCTCTTGTTGCAAATAGAAAAATTAAAGGAAATTATGGGAGGGACTTGAGTAAAGTCAAATGTTACTGTTGTAACTAGTTGGGGCACCTTGCTTCTCACTGTCCTGAGAAGAAGAAGAAGAGGAAGGAATGGGAGGGGCCTGATACATCGGCTACAACAACAATGGAGGAATTTTCTTCCAATTTTGACAAGGAATTTTCTTTGGTTAATCTAGTATCCAGTGTTGGTAGTTGGTCCAGAATAAGATCTCAAGACCAAAATGGGTCCAGGAAAGCCTAAAAATCAAAGTTCTCATAATGGATTCAAAATAGACATGTGCATAGACCTCGTCGATACAAACCCAACGCAACTTGAACGAGATAAAACAAACATTGTATGCTACAGATATCATGATCTGTTCGCTTTTCCAAACATGCAAAAAGTCAACAGTCAATAGGCAAAAAGTCAATTATTATGTCATCATGTTGACATGGAAACATCTAGAGGTGACACATGGCATATAAACATATAGTGACATGGGAAGATACAAGTGGACCAATCAGGGAGTTACACATGTCACCACTGCAAGGGTGACACGTGGTATACTTGTACAGATTACATTGCAGGTACAGTGGCAGGTGACTGGAATGACAACTGAGCATATAGCTAGACCAATGGGTGATTGACGCATGACATCAAATTGGGAAAATGGGAAGGTTCCATATGGCCTAGACATGGGTTACCACATGGCACCCATTGGTTGGTTAAATTTTATTGCAAAAATGTTTGGAGTTCACTAGGTTTGAACCCTTGACCTCTAGTCCGGGAAAAGGACTTGGCAGGGTCAGGCTAGCCAACCCACCCTCGCTTTGGTTCTTAACAATATACAATGTGGGTTATATATAAAGTGTTATATGCTGGATTTCGAGCGGAAAAGTGCTAGGGACTAGCCTCATCCCTCGGCTATATGACCATGGTATATGACCAGACCCCTACTTTAATGGTTGGTGCAAATGGGAGTGCTAGCCCCGGTGCACAAGACTCTCGCATGTGACCACCACCTGTGACCTAGACCTAGTTCTAAACACTTTGCACAAATTGCAAGCAGTTAGCTCCCGATCCTATGGGATATTCCATACGAACCGGTTGCAAGTTGTTAGCATAGATATTTGGAGTTAGAGCTCAGTTGGTTGGGCTAGCCCGCCAACCAAGGGTACGTGACTAGGGGCCCAATCGAATGAGCACGTGGAAATGAGTAAGGCATGGCCACATGGACCAAGCCACATGACTAGGTGCCAAATACTCAAGGGGGGCAGTGCACAACAGTTTAGCACTTGGCCACATGGAGGTGCCCCACATGACTAGGAGCCCTAAGAAAGGGGGTTGTGCCCTTTTATATGCAAAGGTGGATTCTAATACTTTATATTAAGATTTTAATTGGATTTTATAGCAGTTTTAAGAGATTTTGGTCATTTTTGGGGGATATTGGGCCCTTTTTTAGGCCCGATCTTGGGGGGAAGTTGGGAGATGGTTACCAACTTCAGATCTATATAAACCAGGGGTTTCTTGAAGCTAAAAAGGAGGCTCAAAACAAGTTTATGCTGAAGAATTATTGAGCCAAATCCATTTTTATGCAGGGAATCCATTGAGGAGAGCACCTTTGCAAGCCATTTCTGGGAGATTCGGTCATCCAATTTCAGTGTCGTCTATTTTGTTGGGTTCCAAAGATCTGGTAGAACAAGACCAGATCAGTTTGTAATCCTTTTGGAACTATTGTGTTGTACTTTTAAATATTGGAACAGAAATAAGAAATACTCACCTACTAAGACAAAGGCCTGAAGATGTAGGCGAGATTGTTGAACTCCGTTATCACTTTGGTGTTTTATGGTTTGTTGTTCTCATGCTTATGTTCATATCTGTACATTTCTTTATGGTTGTCATGTTTTCTTTATAATTATTCCTCTTTCATTCAACTTCCTAAATGGTTAATTAAAACATGCTAAATAACTCAACCATTGTTGTTTAAAATATCTTTTCGAATCAGTAGTGGAGGATTTGGGGGTGATATCAAATGGATTGTTGACAATGGAGCATCTTGTCACATGACAGGAATTTGATGAGCATTCCTTATTATCACAGAGACAGGTCCTAATCAGTTGGTGGAGAGTGAATATGGTATGGTGTGAGTTGTACATGGAGTTAGAAGGGTTAAATTCTGACTCGGGTATGGAGGATTTCTGGAGCTTGATGGATTTCTCTTTGTTCCAGGGTTGAGGGTTAACTTTCTCTCAATCTCAGTCTTGGAGAATGATGGATATTTTACATTGTTCAAGAGAGGACATGTATTTATCTATAGTGAGGGAGCATACCCGATGGAAACATAGTTTATTGGTGATAGGGTGGACATGTTATACATGTTGTGAGGACAACCTTTAGGATATGATTTAGCATTGGATGAGGAGAAGGAGGCTCTCGATACTAGAGTGGGCCCAAGGATTTAGTCTTTCATTCTAAGAGAAGAGAAGGAGTCTCTTTTGAGCACTAGTAGGAGTCTCAGTTGGTGTGATCGAACCAATTCTTAGGTGGAGTGGATTCTCCTAGGAGCTCATGGTTCATAATATCTGTCAGGAGGATGTCTTCTGGTTCGTGTTTTGTGCAGGTGTTGAGGATGGCTCCAGGTTCAGAGGGATATTCTACTACGAAAAATGTGATGGGATCATATGATGGTGATGGTAGTGAGTACATCCCTCATGAAGAGGGAGTGTTAGCTTTTTAGCTTGGGAGTTGTTGACGATAAAAATCGCAACAAGGATTTCACTTGTAAAGTATTGCTAAAGCCTATTATTATAAGCTAACGATATATATAATACTAGTAGGTGGGACCCCTTGTAGATTGGAAGATCAGATCTAGTTATTATTTGATGTTTATGTTGTTGTTCAACATTGCTTACAAGGTTATACATGATTGATGGAATTTTTTATTTGTTTTTGCGACATAATGGTTGATGGATAAGGCATGCTATGTGTGGTTTTTCGTTGCTCTAAGCTCTAATTTTTCATGAATATCTTATACTCACAGTTATTGCATTGATCATCATATGTTGTACCTACACAAGACACATGTTAGTTATAATATGAAATAAGAGAAAGTGAAAAGAGACCTATGGAAAAATCTAAGGAAGAAACTAAACAATGCTACTATGCTACTATGCTACACTATATGCATTGAAATTTAAGAAATGGGGTTAGTCCTAACTAACCATTGTAGTGGCTATACGATTTATTGAGTTATATGGAAGCACATTTGATATGTGTTACGTTATGGTTGGAAATGGTTAAATGTGATATGGGGTGGCGCATTTGGCAAGTAATGGATGTTGGTTTCGATGCATGGATTAATTGAATGGATTAGTGGATGGTTGGTTGGCGTGTACTATGTGATTGAATGAGTAATGAATGGAAGCGACGTGCATTTAATGCACGTCACTCCATACCTCTGCCACTAGCTGACACCCTAGCTTGGCAATTATTCAATTGTTTTTTGTTGTGGTTAAGCTCCGATTTTCAGGCAAGGGAAGAATTGCTCGACCAAGCTCGTGTTTTTAAGAATTTTTGGTTACAGGTATGTATTTTTCTCCATCCATGAACCCGCTCTGGTTATGAAATAAATATTGGCTCGGTGATGTATGGGTCTGTTCTTTTCTTGAGACTAGAAACTATGTAAACTTGTGATATTTCTCTGGAATGGTTGGTTGTGTGTATTCACTGTAAATGAAAGGATTGGATAGTTGAAGTCACGATTTCATTGATGATTTTGTGTGGTGGAAGCCATGAAGGCTCTCTGTTGTCATATGGGTTTTGCTTGGAGGGTTTCATTCGGTCCA
>ML807902.1:56264-69118 GCA_009831015.1 Picea engelmannii
ATGGATCAATGAGTTGTCATTGATATGATTAAGATTGATCAATGAGTTGTCATTGATATGATTAAGATTGATCAATGAGTTGTCATTGATACATGATGGATAAATATGGTTTCATTGGTGTATATTATGCATTGTTGGAAAAATGTATAGATGACTCATTATTGTCTTATCATGATTGATAAGGTGCACAAATGGATGAAATCCAAAGTGGTCCCCTTATGGTGAAATCCCTCACGGGAAGACACTTTGTAGATTGAGTTATCCTAGAAGAATGGTTGGAGGACCCATGCTCTCATTATTGTCTTATCATGATTGATAAGTAGCATAAATGGATGAACTCAAAAGTGGTCCCCTTATGGTGAAATCCCTCACGGGAATACGCTTTGTGGATTGAGTTATCCTAGAAGAATGGTTGGAGTACGCATGCTTGTATGTAGAAAAATGAGATGAATATCAAATAAATTGTTAGTGAACCTATCCTAGATGGATAGTGCTTGTCATGCCATTTCTGGTGGTATGTGGAATGTCACATAACTCCTCATGGTTTGAGAGTTATGGCCTTACAAAGATGAAGGACCCCCACATGAAGGCTTGAAGCCCCCAAGGTCAAAGAAGTCAAAGTGACCTAAAAGAAGAAATCATTATTTAAATGATAAAGTAAAGTGACAAAGTCAAAGTGGATTATTTAAATAATAAAGAGAAGTGACAAAATCAAGAAATGATCAAGTAAGGTGACAAAATCAAGAAGGAATATTTAAATGATAAAATATTGGAGAACTTTCTATTTATGGAAAGTGGTTAACCCTAAAATAAGGAAAATAGGTTAAGTAACCTAGAAATGGGTTAAGTGACCTAAAAGAAGAAATCATTATTTAAATGATAAAGTAAAGTGACAAATTCAAGGTGGATTATTTAAATAATAAAGAGAAGTGACAAAATCAAGAAATGATAAAGTAAGGTGACACAATCAAGAACGAATATTTAAATGATAAAGTATTGGAGAACTTTCTATTTATGGAAAGTGGTTAACCCTAAAATAAGGAAAATAGGTTAAGTGGCCTAGAAATGGGTTAAGTGACCTAAAAATGGGTTAAGTAACCTAGAGGATGAAACTATAAATAAGATAGCAATGGTCTCTTGTAGATCATCATTTGTGTGGATCAATGGAGAGCTTCTTGTGAGAATATCTTTTCGAGTATTGGTGGAGATCTTCTTGAGAATTTTTGGTGTGGAACACTTGAGGATATTGAATATATATAGGTTGCTAAGGTAACCAAAGGATATCTAAGACGAATTTTAGAGGGAGGGTAAAGAAAAGAGAACCGAAATTCGAGGGAGGATAAATTATTTTCATGATGCTTTCTAAGGTATGTTATTTACAAGTCATCTCACCATTTTCGCAATAAATTTTTTTCTATAATGATTATGACCATGATAGTGATATGTCATTGAGGAAACATATCCAAGTTTTTGTGGCAAAAAATTCAGCTTGTGGGTCGTTGTATTTTTGGAGATACACTTCATGGAAAAGAGGGTTTGTGGCTAGTCTTGAAACTAGTCTAAAACAAGTGTTTCGGGTAAAAACATCATAACTTTTTCATAACAGATCCAAATTTAGTGAGACAAATTGTGTTGGTTATATTACTGTATTTAGTATGCTATGTAACATTTTCCAATCTATTCAACAAATATTCTGTGCGGGGCACACTCTACAAGGTTGCTCTCTAGAATAAGCCATAATTCAGCAAGGTATGCCATTTTTACTATAACTCCTTTTATGAGAGGTTCAAAGTAGTAAAACCTGGAGGAATTGCATAAAAAACATTGAAGAACGTCATGTATCATTTTTCAGATATTTTTTCATTATAGGTACAAAGTTATGATTATTTCAAGTTAGGGTTGTTGACTAATCTAAAAGTAGTCATGGTTGAGACAAGCAGTTGATGAGTTGGCACATACATGAGGTGTATAGTTGATGATGTTGGTACATATTGATGAGTCATTGTTGATGAGTAGTTGAAAAATTATTGGTATGTACTTGGTACGTGGTTGGATGCACTTGTTTATGGTACAGGTTGTTTGGCACAGGTTGGTGAATGGTTGATGCACTTGTTTATATTACAAATTGATATTTGTTGAGGATTGTTGCCTCGTCTCAGTTGGTACTGAGAATGTAAGTTGAGTCTTGCATATAGATCTGGTTCTCTTGTAGAGTTGTACTCTATTTAGTTGTTGCTGAAAAACCCCCGGATTGAAGTCCATAATAAAAAGAAAAATTGTGCATACATCTTGTGTTGTTTGTGTTCCTTGTGGAGATGATTTGTTGATGATATATTGCTGATATATGTTGATGATATGTATTCACATATAACTGATTATAAATGAAAGCAATGATTAATGAGTAAATGTTGAATGTTGACTAAGGAGTTTTGTGTAAGAGGGAATTTTTGGGGAAAAAATCCCAACACTCATTCACCCCCCCGTAAGTGAAGTAGGTGTGTCCAACATATTGTGCAGAGTCTAGTGGGAAAAAATCTATGGCAAGCTGATCCAGATTTTCGAGTTCAGTTTTTTGGTTTTCTGTCAGAAATCCTTTTGTATGTTTCATCGGGGATGTCTAAGTTTGACTTTGGTCCAACACTTCCTCGGGGAATTTTGTAAAAGGAATAATTCTTTGATGAATTGGAATGAAATAAAGGATTGTTTTATGTTTCATATGTGTTGATTATTGACATGGTGTCTTTACTTATGTCTCTATACTTATTTCATCATCTGATACGTTCATAAAATTATATAAATATTGATTTTTTCAGCAAGATTGTATTCATAAAAAACCAGCCTAAGCACTTGTAATCAATACTTGTGAGTTAGGATATTAATTTTGTTGGCTATAAACATAGGGTGATATTCCCATCTATCTTTCGCTAGACAAGTAGGATATGAAAATGTTTGAGTAAGATTATTTCATATATTTTCCTCAACATTTATTTGGCAACCATACTAGGGAGATGTTCAATATCTCTCTGGTTATTTTTTATGCTTGATTAGCATCGAATACATCTATTTTTCTGATATTAATTATTTGATTGTTTTATTTCTTAATGATTGTGCCTATTGCAAGGAAGCCTAATATTGAGCCCAGTCTTCAAGATCAGACCAACATTGCTTTGAATCTTTTCAACACCATTTTAGACATTGCCAATGCTCATGTTGAGCTTAATCATTCATGGGCAACAATTGAAAGAGATATTAGTTCCCAAGCACATTGGGAAGCTAGATGTAGACATCCTAGAAATCAACAGTAACCTTCTTGATCCTTCAGTTTTGTCCTTACTTTCATTTCCTTATATTCTCGTGTTTCAATAAGAATAAGAGGCTTATCACCTGAAATTAATCATATTGCTGAAATAGAAAGAAGGAACATTGTGTTGTCAACCCAACAAAGTTCTCTAAGGAGAACTTTGTTTGATTCATTCAGTTCATATTTTTATCCATCACCTATCATCCACAAGATGGCATCTAGTGGTGGCTCTGGTGGCACTGGAAGTGCTTCGTCCTCTTAGTATTCATCTTCATCAATGATTGGTAGATTATATATCCACCATATCCGTGTCCAATCTACCACAAATTCCACCAAATTCATTAAAAGGTATGGACTTTTTCAATTTGAAGAAGACTCCACAACCACATCGTGGCATGTGTCCTCTCCTCTTAACCTATCACCTACTACTCATCCACTTCCTAAATTCAATGAGCATCTCCCTAGGTTTTTGATAAATAACACTCTCACTACAAATGAACACCTGGTGGCATTTTCTAATTCTTGTCACAACATAGGGGCCAATGAAAATGATACTTGCATGCACTTATTCGTCAATTCCTTGGAAAGAAAGGTTGTGGCGGATTTATTTCACCTTCCTCCTAATATTTTGTCTACTTGTGAGGATTCAGTTTATTGGTTCAGATCCACCTATGGGTGATATAAAATCCCAGCTGAGTAGTTACGGGAGTACAATAACATACAATAACATCATCTATAAGGATGGTGAGACCATCAAGTCCTTCAACTTGTGTTTCACTAAGTTATACAATCAAATATCTGAACTCATTTGACCTCATAACCAAGCCTCTTTCATGCATTATTACAATGTATTACCTTCCCCCTATTGTCATAGGCTTGAGGGAAAATCCATTGATAATCTCAGTTCCACTCTGCATACTTGTTTAGAGTATGAAGAACATCTTGAAAGAATAGGTCTTCCCCAAGGAGAATCAATTAAACAAATAGACATGTCCACCCTCTTACATCTAGTACAAGATATGAATAATCATATGATAGCATATGAGTGAAAGGGAACTATCTCCCCTCTTACCCCTGGAGCTTCATCCTCTTCTGCAACCCCCTTTAGGAATCCAATTGAAAATAATTTTCAGCCTAAAAAAGATATCTTTCCCCGAAGTTGGTGTAACTTTTGTGAGGAAACCACATGTGAGGTAAGGAAGAGTGTCAGAGATAATATCTTTGGTAAAAGAACAAAAACTACCATCGTTGTCCTAGATTTTGCAAAGCCAGGGGATCTCGTGATCATCAATACTAGGAACAAATCCTACACTCCCAAAGGAAAATATGATCCTCCCCACAAATCTTCTATTCCAATATCATCATCACCAGCTGCTACGGTTCAGGTTCATAAGGTTCCTGATAGTCAAGGAACAACTTCCCCTCTCCCCTTTTCCAAATACAATATTTTGAATCAGTTGGCCAACATCAAAGAAGATGCCACCCTTTTGGACATGGTTGTCATCCCTGAACAACAGAAGCATCTGAAACAATTCATTGAAGGAAAGGCTTTCGTTGTAGACAACCTCTTTGAAGAGGTGAATGAAGATGATTCATCTGTAAATAAAGTAGGTGTACATAACTTTAGATACTTGTAAAAGTTCCCCCTTTTTATATTTCTGTAAATATTATAGATAAGATCACCCATTGTTGCCTCATTGATGGCGGTTCAGGCCCAAGTGTGATGTAAAAGATTATTATGGAAGAGCTAAGCTTTTCTTGTACAAATGAAAATGCCAGAAGCATGCTCTCCTATAATAGTCTACAACAAATGACCATAGGTGAGATTAAAGATGTGACCTTAGTTTTGTGCGCACACCCTGAAACAAGGACAACCCTTAGTATCCAGGTAATTGATATGTCAGTAAGAAATTACTCAATTATCTTGGGAAGAGATTGGAAAGCTTTAACGAGTGGATACCTCTCACTCGACGGAACACATTTATCCGTTCCTCATAATGGTAAAAACATTATAGTCCTTAGAGAGGGAAGGATTTCACCTTACATAGAGAGTGTCCCACAACCTAATGTAAACTATATCGAAGAGGAACTAGGAGTGTATTCCATATTTGATGAGGAGGATAACATTACCTTGGAGGAAATTGATTTAGATGATGGTATGTGGCACATGCACTTTGATGGTTCATGCTCAAATGAAGGAAATGGAGCTCGCATTGTCTTGATTTCTCCTATAGGGAAAATCCATAACTTTTCTTATAGGTTGGAGTTTTCTTACATGAACAATGTCATTGAATTCGAAGCTTTATTATTAGGCATTAAAAATGCCTATAATATTGGTTGTGGTCACCTTTCAGTTTTTGGGGACTCCAAGCTTGTTGTGAACCTTGTACATAAGATTTACTCCCCTAGCAACAAGTTGATGAAACGATACACCCAAACTGTTTGGTCACTTTTCTCGAATATATTATCTTTCAAAATCACTCATGTTAAGAGGGAATTGAACTCAATGGCTGATCGGTTAGCTATTTTTGTAGCCTCTCCTACTCGGAACCTCCTGCCACATAGGCCTTGTTATCCCCCACTTTTAGGGATAACCAAGGAGATTATGTCTCAAGGCCCATAGGTCCAATACATGGAGTACTGAGAGCTATATCGACTTGATCATGGACTTGGAGGGCCCATATTTTCTCCCTTTCAGTGCCTCCACTTTTTTGGCAGTAACAACATCCATCACCTCGGCTTGGTCCTATATCAGAGATGGTTCTTGCTCCATGAGGTAATGAGTCTAGGTATCATGGTATGTGTCACTCTGATCCTCAAAACCTTTGAATATGTGCAGTTAATTCCTTTTGTTTCTAATGGGTGCTTGGATATTACACTTATCCACTTGATCATGTCTAGGGGGAATGACAGGATTCCTTAACAAGATTTTTCCCATAGGTTTTGAGTTTCCACTGGGGGGTATTTATGAAAAGGAATCTTCTTCTCTCGTCATAATTACCACTTTCCATCTTAATTACCACTCATCCATCCCATTTCATTGGTCCGAGAATTTGGTTGGCCATTCATTCAAGGGTTGCACCTTGCCTTGTGGGAAGAAGGGGCTAAAGGCCTAGAAGGTAAAAGCAGCTGGAAAGAGATAAAAGCCTTAGAAAAAATAAAACCTAGAGATGCTTCACCTAGGGATCCCTGAGAAATAAAGCTTCTCAGCAAGAAACAAGAGGGACCCATAAAAAATAATAAAACAATATCTAGTCAGAGGATAGGGCATCTCATCATGAGACAACCTATTAGGTCCATGGGAATCTAGTGGTATGACACTACTAGCAGTTGGTCACCACACCAAGGTAGTGACTCTTGGTTGCATGGCCAAGAGAAAGGGGGTCTCATCACGATCCAACCTTCTCATTTTCGTGAAAGTGTTTGTGGGTAACATTGCCACCACTAGTCACCATGCTAGGGAAGTGTCCCTTGATTATCTTCTTGAAAGAAAAATCAATAAAGAAATAAGAATAAAAGGCATAAATGGGATTTGAAACATCTTCATCTACGATAGGTGCATCTCGCCTTCTATAAAGGCACCCACAGGTAAGCCTTGCATTTCCCTGCTATCACTGCACCCATTATCAGGACATCCCTTATCCACCTCATCCATTTAACATGACTCAGATTTGATCTCTTCCAGAAACATCCCATTTCCAGTGGACACTAGCCCAATAGGACGCCCTGTCACTTCCTCCAAACTTTCCTTGTAGATTTGTATAATGTCTTTGAGCACTTGACTAGGTACAAGGGGCTATATGCACATGTTTAATAAAATTGATGATTGGATGTGATTGACATTGTTATGATCCCTGTGACTTATGAGCCCATGGAGGGCATATCTGTTGATGTGCAGGATCGTACCCGACAGACAGGTACCATATTGGACAGGTACACATGGGGATATGATTAGTTCATACCTCCATGGGCCACCAGATGGATGTTGAGACACTAGCAGGGGGTAGAGATAGAAAAAAGGGTTTTGCGTCAGAGAAGAGAAGGACGTTCCACAGAGGCACCCTGGCAGAGCCTTACCCAGGGGGGTTGTGCCCTCTTCACTAGGACGTTGGCCTTGGAAGGACATGATGTCACCCAGGACATCCTATGATGTCATACAATGATGTGGGAGCTTTGGGAGGTAGTTGAGGCATGTTTGGCATGTGTGGTAACTTCTAGATGCCCAAGGAGGGCTAACGTTTTCTCCAAGAGGCCACATTTTCCCTAGAAAGGGATAACGTGACCCTAAAAGGGCATGACATCCTCATTATTTGCTTGATTAGGGTTTCATTATGAAATTTTAGTGTAAAACAATATTATTATGTGTTTTGGCCTTGTCGGCCTTTTGGTGACCTAAACTTTAATTAAGATCACTTGTATTGTATAAGTAAGAGAGAAAAATTCTCTTTTTATTCATCATCTTTCACTCACACATAGTGAGGTCTAAAATTTGAGCCCTCATTTAGGGTTTTTGGCTGAAAATTGATGCGCACTTGTTGAAGGACTCATTTTCTTGGATATTTTGGCATTTTCTTGATGGAAGGTTTACAACTAGGGTTTATCCATATGAATGCTTGGTGGATGTAAGTGAATTTCTGCAAAACACTTCTTTATTGAATGGTTATGGTATTGTTTACTTGCATTTTGTTGTTATAATTTTTTGAATTTAACCCTAGGGGACAAGCACATGTTGGTGTCCTTGTTTCATGTCCCTACTAAGTTAAGTTAAGAGCTATTTTGATTTTGCTGAAGTTAGATAGAGCCTTGCCATAGCAACACTCTACTTCTACTCTTCTAGCCTAGCCATTTTCATCTTGTCATTGAGCTAAAGAAGGAGGAGAATGCACTAAATCCTAGGGTTTCTACACTTTAGTGAGCCATTTTCCCCTAGGGTTTCATTGATGAAGCCTTGTCTTAACAACACTTCATCATTAAACTCTCTTGTCCTTAGTCATAGCATTTATTACTCAAGCTTTGTTTTTATCTTGTTAATGGGATAAAGAAGGAGGAGAAAACACTAAGGCCTAGGGTTTCCTCACCTTAGTGAACCTTTCTCCCCTAGGTTTTCATTGTTCAAGCCTTGCCTTAGCAACAATTCAATGTCTAACCCTCTTGTCTTTAGCCATATCACTATCATCATGGCCCTTCAACTTTTGCAAGTGATTTTTGACTCTGTTTACCCTAATAGTGCACTGATCTAAGACTTCGTGTATTGAGTACCTTGATCACACACAACTTCTAAATATTCTTGAACAATCATTAACTCAGTCTAACCTTAGATTAGACTAACACTCACTAACCCTATTGTTGTTATCATCTACTTGATTTATCTTTATACATTGCAACATTTATTATATCTTTAAATCAATTGAAAGACTAGCTAAAGCATTGCTCCTAGTAGTGTTACATTGATTGCTATTCATCATTGCAAAGTTTCTTTAGCATTTATTGTGAAGTGATATTGTGTAATCATTGTTGTTGTATAAACATTGATTTACTTCATCAATATTATTGGTCAATTTATTATTATCATAAAGTATTTGATTATATGAAGTACTAACCAACAAGTAATCTTGCACATGTATAGTTTCCTTGTTTCTTTGTATTGGGCAGGTACACTTTTTTGGTTATTACTTATCATTATTGGTTGATTAGCTAGGATTTTCGGATCGGTGGTGACTCATGAGGGGGAAATATCATTTAGCATATCGAAATATGTCTCCCTTGGGCCTACCACCCTAAATAGAAAGAGATATTCTATCGAGGTGACAGTGGTAGGATAGTCTCAATTTTGCCAATTTTCCTTTCTTTCACCCATCTTTTACCTTAACTACAAACTATGCGATAACATGCATGATTGTACTTTTCAATCTCTATATCATCCACATATTCTTGACAATATAGAATCTTGGCGGGTCTTCCCTAACAATGAGAGCATTTGTGATTTCATTCAAAATGAACCTTTTAAGCCCAAGGAAATTATATCCATAGAATATGACAAGATTCCTAAAGGCTTTTGTTGGCACAGGGGTAGACCCAGGGTTCAATGCTCAAGAGCGTGCCAACAAAACCCTAACTATTGGCCCTTTCAGAAACACCTGCAAAGCAGATGAAGTCTCACCCGAGGTAGAGGCAAGGGTGGTTGCAAGACTCTAGTGTCTACAACCTTAGCTAGGACACTGATATGTGATTGTAACACTTGAACATAACACTTAGCATTTATAGACCATTAGTATTCAACCTTAGCTTATAGCGCAGGTAAACCCTAATCACAGTGCATCGTAGTATTCACCCAGATCTAGTATATTCAATCACTAAGCACATTCACATAGGTTAGATCTAGCATTCATCCATATTATTAAGCACAAAGCATCACAGATCTATCTATCATTCATCTTACATAAAAGCACTAAGCAAGTAAACATAACACATCAATACATTACACAAATCATAGGAACATAGGATGTATGTGGTTCACCCCCAGCCTGGAGATACGTCCACCAACTCTTCTTCTTTTTTATTGTCTTTTGTCAATATTATACATGCACAGAGCCACAAAATCCTAATCCAAATAAGATAGGAGATCTGCACACACTTTGCCAGATCCTCCTTCCCCGAGCTAGGTTACAGCACAAAGCTTCTACTCAATCTCTTACAGTCACTTTCACTTAGCCTTGCAAGTCTCACACAACATGCACAAAGCATTTACAACTATCACTTACACTTAGCAATTGGCATCACACACTTGAGCGCCTTTACTTACATCACCTAGATTTCTATTTATACATTACAAAATGTGCCTAAACATGGGTAAACTCATGGTCCAACATCTCCATACTCGTTACATAAGCCCACAACCCAAAAATCCCTAAACAAGGGGCTGATATCTCGCGATCTCCGCCTTCGACAACCTGTCGAAGTCCTAAAGTAGGTCAAACATGACCAAGGATCCTCAAAACTTGTTAAGGGCCAACAGGCCCCCAACACTCACCTGTGACTCATACCAAGTCACTCTGGTCTAGGTAGATCTACTTCAAAAGCCTTGAGCTTGGATCGAACTGCTTCGACCTATTGTTGTGCCAAGGCCTCCTGCTCGGCGAACTCTTGGATAACTTCTTCGTTGACAGGTCCCTCTAAGCGTTGTTCAACTGCAGTGACTACTTGTTCCAACTCTGCTCCTCAACCTTCAATCTCCTAAAATAGCTAGCACACTTCATCCTGGATTGGTTGAATCCTCTGAGTTACTTCCATGACTTTGCTCTGTATGGTGTGGACCTGTTGTTGAGCAGTGCATTGTTCCTAGGATCGCTTCATCCTTTCAAATGCTAACATGAGCTTCAATTACACCTATACGATCGTTGCTTGCTACTTTGACTCCTGGAGTTGTGACTCCAATTCCTTTAGTTCAGGGTCTTTAGTAAGTCGCTCGTATGTTTGTGCACTTCTAATGCTAACTTGTTTACATTCCAAAGCGAATTATCTAATCCTCTCAATTGTGCTACGGGCAGTGGCTTCTCTTTGGTCTCGCATGTCTTGCGGGGTACTTGGCATTGTTCGTAGATCTAGGTCTATGATTATTTGTTGAAGTAGATGACACTTGCTACTCTACTAGTTCTTCTTCCTTCTGCTCTAATCCTATCACATAGCGAAGTGCTCTGTTGACTCCTTCTTTGACTCTGAGCTATTCTGCAAGCAACTGCTCTCTCTCTTGCTTGTACTGCGCTCTCTCCTCTTCGAACTTGGTGTGGAGATTATCCTTCTCCTGTTGCATAGCTCAACATTGCTCTACCATTTCCTCTTATGCTTGCTTCATGACCACTTTGGCATGTTTGTTCTCTTCTTTCACTCAACGAAGGCGAGCTTCGGTTGCATCAACTATTCTACGGAGTTGGGAAGGCTCATCTCCCAACTCGGGTTCTTCTGATGGTGGGGGTGCAGTGGATACTGCATGGCTGGATTGAAGGGCCTGTTGTACCCCTCTGAGTTCTGTCTCAATCCTATCATACATGGTTTCTTGCTTGGCTTCGATGTTCTACATAATATCCTGCGAGGTGTCTAATACGACTGTGATGATGAAGTCGAAGTCATCGAGCATGAGCACAGTCTGTAGCTTAGTCTTGGTGGCTTTGGATTTATTCCATGAGGTAGGATTCATGGGGGAAACCTCTCTTTTCTTAGAGGGATCAACCTCATCCATGGGATCCCTAGGAAGTGTTACTTCGCCTTGCTTCTGCTGATCATCTTTTCCATTGGTCTCTTCTTTATTTACTTCATCATCACCTCCTTGTCCCAGTGATTATGAAGAAGTTTCTTCTAAAGTGTTGCTAAGGTTTTGTACCTCTTCAGTCTTGTTCCTTCTGTTGGTTCCAGGTGTTTCATGTTCTTCGTGAGTGGCCTCTGAGCTTCCAATTAGTTCAGGATTAGACATTTCTGCGGGGTCAATAGGGACAAGGAGCTCTGCAAACCATTCCTTAGTTATCTCCTTGAGGTCCTCCTCTATGATCTTATAGTATGACTGAAGCTCTTATTTATGCTCCTCTTCACGCGCAGTGATATAAATAAAGTGTTGATCTGTGCGGAACTTCATGAGGGGTCTAAACCAATGTAGGGTGTTCGACATCATATGAGGGACAGCCCCAATATCCCTCTTCAACTAGAGATAGTATGTATGAAATATTGTGTTCAACTGCCATTGTTTTCCCATATCGCTCGAGTACCAGAGTATGGTGAAATTCACAGCGAGTGGTTCTAACAACTCAATGTCCAAGAAGGTCGCACCTTCTGACATCTCCCAAGCAGTAAACACTATGAGGATCAACATTCAACTAAAATGCAACTCATATCCTTGATCCTAAGCTTCACGACAATCCAATTTGAGCTGGATGACTAAGTACTTCGCCCAGTTCACTTGGAGTCCTTCTACACATTTTTTGGTGTGGTCAACAACGAACCCTCTGACCTACATACGTTAGTTATTTCTCACCATCTTTCCTACGATCAGCTGGCAGGCCAGGTGCACTGCACCATTCTGGATGGAAGCTACCTTGTAGCCTTGCGTCCCCTTTTCTACATCGCCATATGTGTCTTTAATCCTCTATGCCAGTGCATGATCCGCAGCCTTCCTTGGTTAGAAGTCCTATGGGTCAGGTCCCTGCATGCTCAATCTAGTGATCCTATGGATTAGTGTCAAATCGACCGTGATGTGTCTTTCTATCCATATATAGTCGTCGTGGTAGCATGATAGCAAGATCTTGACACACGCATTAACCTCCTGGTGCCTTCCAAAATAAGGAATATTCATCACATTTAGGATTGTGGACTATGCGAGGTTCATAGTCCATGGTTGGGGGATTATTTTTGAGTTCTTCCCCTTCATCCTAGTCAAGTATCTCTGAGGGGTGAGCATATTGTGTTTCTTGTGGTCTCCTAGGTTGAAGTCACTAAATTTTAATTTCACGATCTTATCATGTTGCATTCTAACTTCACATCTCCCCTTCGAGAGGTACGCAGTAAC
>ML807902.1:77907-95927 GCA_009831015.1 Picea engelmannii
AAATATTTTCTTGGTGTTACATTCATTTAGAGCAGAAAATATGGCTTTATCCTTAGCCATATGGTAAGATGCTCCTGAATCAATAAGCCACTCATCAGAAGAAGAAGTAGTATTAGAATTTGAATTGAAGGAGAAACCAGAAGCAGAAAGTGCATGTCCATGAGAAGAATAAGTAGAATCGATACTAATGTTTTGCTTCTTCATCGCTGCTTCTAAAGCTGCCATCTTCTTGAAACATTTGGACTCATCATGACCATCTTTATCACAAAAGTTTCAATGTCTATTAGTATTCTTACTTTTATATTTTGATCCTTTGTCACCAATAGGATCTGAAGTTGTCTGAGCAAGTTTTGGACCCTTATGTTGTTTGTTGTTGTAGCGAGGATGTTGCTTCTTGGGATACTTGGGTTTATCTTTCTGTTGGGAAACTAAGGCTTTGTTGAAGGGACCTACAGTGTTGATCACTCCAAATTGTACAAGCTTATCTTCCTCTCGAATCAAAGAAGCACAAAAGGACTCAAGAGTGGGTGTTTCATAAGCTTCTTCCCCTAGAGCCTCTTTCATGGCATAAAAGGTAGATACAAACCCAGAATATGCACTACCTAGCTTAGAAAGAATAAGATAGATGCAACGCTCTTCCTCCATCTTTATCTTACATTCTTCACATAAAATTCTGAGTGTTTTAAACCTAGATAGATAGCCTCCAAGGAAAGAAAAATCGTTTGGACTCAAGGTCAGTATTTTATTTTCTAACTGTTGTGCTCGAAAAATATTGAGTTTACCAAACACAGATTCAATCATCTTCCAAGCTTCTTTGGGGTCATCAATATCTTGAAGGTGGTACCTTAAATCAGGAGAGATGGAAATTTTGATTAGTCCACGTGCTTTGTCATTCCTACTATCCCACTTGGCTTTCTTATTAGCCTCAGTGGGTGTGTTTTCCTTTCCCAAGGTAATCCTTTACAAGCCTTTACTTCTTAATAAATCTTCCATATGCGATTTCCATTGGAAGTAGTTGTTGTTGGTAAGCAAGACAATACTTGTAGAATCCATATTAAATATGCAGATAATGTGGATTTAAAAACTGAAACTGGTGATCTAGATGGAAAGAGCTCAAAAATTTATGCGATTTGAAAATAAATGGCACTGAAAAAGGACTTCTGATGTTAGAGTTATGTCCTTTTTAAAAAAGGCACAATTGATAACCAAATGACCACGTGATTGTGTAAGTTATTTTATGAAGTGACCCACTTTTATAAAGAGAAGTGGGGATCACTTTTACAATGAAGTTAATTTATAACAGAAAAGTTGCATGCAAAATAAATAACTCTAAAATAAAATATTAAAGCTACTTATAGTGATTCACTTTTATACTTGAAGTGAAATACACTTTACAATTTTAGCATGAACTTTTTCAAAAAAGGTAACAAAAGAGAGACTTGAACTCAAGACCTCTTACTTAATATGGAAAATTTTAACCAAATGATCTAGAAAAACATATTGTAATGTTCAGAAGGAGGATTGGGGGTGTTTTTGTTGTTGTTGGTGTTCGTGTTGGTGTTCGCTTCTCAATGACAACAAGGGTTAGATCTCAGTTAGCTTACCCGGAAGATGCACCTTTTCCTATCTGTTTCTGATTTTCCGAGATCGCACAGGGCACGGGGCAAAGAGAATATGCAGATCTAAAAGAGTAGAAACCTGGAAATAAATAAAACAAAACCAAAATACTACTCTACAAAAAAAAATTAAAATGTGTATTCAAGCTTTATACCTCCGGATCTGACTGTAATGTCTGTATCTTGGGAAAACGGAAAAATTTTCGAGTGAAAAAAAAATTGTTCCTGACTGAAACAAGCACTCTAGATGCAATGGAACAATCCTCTCAGCCCAGAAATGTACTAAAATGACAAAAATTGGAGATGAGGCAAATCGTCTTCACGATCTTGATCTACACTAGGAGCGGGTCTTCAAACAGGCTCTGATACCATGTTTGACAACACAATTATTCCAACAAAGGAAGAACACCTTTAGTAACCACTCACATAACCAGATCAAATATCAACACACTGATGTTTTCACGTGGTAAAACCCCTACGGGGAAACATCCACAGCCCCGGCCAATGCGACCACTTGGAGCAGTTTATTAATGAAAAGAAAAAGGTTACAAAGAGATTTTACAAGAGAGGTTCTCACAATCGATCATCGGAAAATGACCCTCAATGCTCTTTAAATAGATATCATGGAAAAATCGGGTGTTGAGCCACATATCAATGGCCGTTAAGATTGAGGAGAGTATGAACCGTCAAATCACTCTATGTTGGGAACATATCATGACCATCAGATTTCCTAACTACAAATGCATACTAAAGAAACACACAGAAAACACACTTTTACCTAATGACACAATAGACCAAGTAAATCTTACTAACTCCTAAGTTTCTAAATATCCTAACAATCTTCTCCAATGGATAAGAGGCCTTCATCAATGTGGTTTTGTCCGTTGCGACGCGGTCCCAATGGTCTGACGACGAGATTTCCAGTCATAACTTCTCTTCTAACCATTTGGGTGTGTGGTTCTAATGGTCATAATGCCTCCAACAGTTATCTTGCTTCACCATGGCGAAGTGCCATGTTGCGTTGTTCTAATATCTCAACAAAGTTCCAGTTTTTCAAACATTTCTTCTATGAAGTCCCCTCTAGAACATTTTGCAACTTCTCTATCTTTGCTCTCTTCTTACAGATCTTTCTAGCCTTCTTCCCTGTGATATTTGTTTCGGTATTCCTCTTTCCATTTTGATTCTTATCTTCTTTTGGCATAGTAACTTCACATTGTTGAGATTCTTTCATAGGGTTCAATGGCAATACTTTGTCTCTGTCTGGGGTACGTGCTCCACTCTTCTATGATTCTTCTAGTGTTCTTTCAACTTTGACATCCAAGTTTCTGGTTCTAAGTAGCTTCGATATGTTCTCATTTTCTTCAATCAAGTGTGCTATCCTCCTAGTCATGAAATATTTTTGTTCTTGCTTCTTCTTTTCTAGGGATTCCTCTTCTTTTCTTCTGGTTTGATCCTTCTCAATCCAGGTTTTTCCTAGTAACATAGCAAATGGGGTGCCTCTCTCAATAAATTTAACAACCTCAAAATATTCCTTTCTCGAATTTCCATGAGAACTCATAGATATCTGGGTGAGTCTTCCACATAGGGTTATCATATTTCCTCTAAATAATCATATTCCTCCTAATGAAGGAATCATAGCAGGCTTCCCTAAAATTTCTCAGGTTCTTTCTGTGATGATATTCACATGTGTTTCTTCATCCAAAACACAGTCAATGTCAAAGTATCCCATTCTTGCTTCTATGCATTCTTTTTCTTTGAAGATCTCTGATAAGTTGACATTTATGTGATCATTTAGGGTTTCTTTCATTTGTAGCAGTACATTCTCTTATTATTTATGGGGTTTTACTACGGTCTTGGTTGCTTGATCTTCCTCAGGGTTTTCTTGCCTCATATTCATTCTGTCAACCTTAGCAATCATTCATTCATGGTCTATATCTTTACAACAAAGGAAAATAGGACCTCTACCAGGGCATTCCTTATCAAGATGTCCCGGTATTCTAAAAATATAGAAAGGAGTTAATCCTCTCTTTCTTTAGAACGATCCCCAACCTTTCATGTACTGCACACTAGGATCATAGTAGCTAACATGCAAAAAATTCTTTCTAAGATCCTGCATCCATTTGTTAGTCCAAACATTCTTTCTATGCATAGGAATAACATATCTTTCACTATTCTTATCAGATCTACTCATATCAAACCTTCTTTCTTCTAGTTGCACCCTAGCTTTTAAGATAGGACAAAATTTATCAAACATACCTAGATCGATACTTTTGAAACAAAAATTTCCACTTATCTTACCTTTTCAATCAAAACTTTTCATTGTTCTTACCTTTATCAGAGAACAAAGCTTCAATATCTTACCTCTTTTCTTCAGATCTGACTTCTCTTCTTAGCACAAATATTTACAGGTCAAGTAGAATATTGTGCACTAGGGCAACAGATCTACGCACAGAGATTTCTCTTTTCTTTAGTTCCTAGCAATCACAGTTTCAGGTACCAGCAACAGAACCATTTGTTGGCACAGGGGCAGACCCAAGGTTCAATGCTCAAGAGCACACCAAAAAAACCCTAACTACCAACCCTTTCGACAACACCTTCAAAGCAGATGAAGTCTCACCCGAGGTAGAGGCAGGGGTGGTTGTAGCACTCCAGTGTCTACAACCTTAGCTGGGACACCGATATGTGATTGTAACACCTTAAAAGAAAACTTAGCAGTTATAGATCATTAGTATTTGTCCTTAACTTACAGTGTAGGTAAACCCTAATCACAGTGCATCGCAGTATTCACCGAGATCTAGTATATTCAAGCACTATGCACATTCACATAGGTTAGATCTAGAATTCATCCATATTATTAAGCACAAAACATCACAGATCTGTCTATCATTCATCTTACATCAAAGAATTAAGAAATTAAACACATAACACATCAATAAATCACACAAATCATAGCAACACAAGATATATGTGGTTCACCCCCAACCTAGGGCTACGTCCACCAACTCTTCTTCTCTTTTATTGTCTTCTGTCAATATTCTACATGCATAGAGCAACAAAATCCTACTCTGGATAGGACAAGAGATCTGTGCGCACCTCGTCAGATCCTTCTTCCATGATCTAGGTTACAACACAAAGCTTATACTCAATCTCTTACAGACACTTGCAATTAGCCTTGCAAGTCTCCCACAGTATGCACAAAGCATGTACAACTATCACTTGCACTTAGCACTTGGAATCACACACTTGTGCGCCTTTACTTACATCGCCTAGATTTCTATTTATACATTACAAAATGGTCCTAAACATGGGTAAACCCATGGGCCGACATCCCCATACCCGTTACATAATCCCAAAACCCAAAAATCCCTAAACAATGGGCCAAGATCCTGTGATATCCTCTCTGACTTGCGCTCCGCCTTTGACATCCTGTCGAAGTCCCAAAGTAGGTAAAACATGACCAAGGATCCTAAAAAGTTGTCAAGGACCAATAACTTGACTCCCCTAGAAATTTTGTTTTCATCGAGTGATGTAGGCAATAAAGAGAAACAAAAAGAAGAGGAGTCAAAAATAAAGCTAGGTGAAACCATATCCTTGAACATTGGGAAACCCGAGTCTCCAAAGAATGTTAAAATAGGTGCCCAATGTTTTGATGAAGAAAAAATGAAGATTGCCAAGATACTTGGTGGATTTCAAGATGTTTTTTCTTGGTATTATGAGGATCTTCATGGTTTTGATCCTGGTATTATACAGCATGCTATCCCCATCAAGGAAGACATGAAACCAGTTAGGAAAAAACAAAGACCTATTAACCCTGCATTGAAATCAACTATTCAAAGGGAGTTGAAAATTTTCTTAAAGGTTGGAATCATCTTTCCGGTCAAGTGCCCTAGATGGGTTTCCAAATTGGTACCTTTTTCGAATTTCACTGATCATATTAGCTTCTGCATTAATTTTTTCACATTCAATCATGCTATTATGAAAAATCCTTTCCCTCCCCCTAATATGGAAATGACTCTTGAGCAAGTTGTAAGGTCACAGATGAGGCCCTTACTTGACAGTTTTTTGGGTTACAATCAAATCAAGTGAAAAGGGGAAGATTCTCACAAAACCACTCTTATCACTAATTGGGGTATCGTGACTTATGAATGTATGCTTTCTGGCTTAACTGATGCAAGTACCACTTTTAAAGGAAATATGCAAATAAATCCTGACGAATTGATTAGTATTCATATTTATCTTGACGATCTCATTGTATGAATTAAAGGGATGATTATTAACTCGGAGTGTTAAGTGTTATGGTTGGGTCCTTTTAAGATCTCTTTCATCCTGGGTACTAATTCTTACATTCTAAAATATTTACAGGAGCGATTGTTTTCCTACAGCACTAGCGGTTCTCACTTGAAACATTACCTAGAACCAACTTGAAAATTTTTAACGTTGTTTGTATTTTTTGTATTTTAGTAGTCTAGCTCTTCTTTCATTTTTTTTTCACTACTTTTCATTTCTTCTTACAATAATTTAATTTATGCTTTCTTTTTTTAACAATTTTTCATTGCCTTTACATTTCTATCACTTTATTTCTGTTGTTTTAATGTTGCAATTTTAATTATGTCATGATTCTTTCGTCTTTTAGTTAATTTTGGTCAAGAATAAGATGTTGGATCAGTTCTTCCAAAGTGACACTCCTGCAAGATATTGTTAGTCAATAAAAATCAAGCTTACATAGTTGTTACGATTTTCCCCTGAAAGCACTTGAATTTGTTATCCGCTTTCACTATTGTCTTTAAAAAAAATTGGTTATCTCATGCTTTTGCTTTCCTCTTATTCATCCATTTGAGAATTTAAGAGAGCAAGTCCATAATTTTTCTCCTTGAAGTAAAGAGCAGATTCTAGTTGAACGATTATGCACACAGTGGTAAACCCCCCTCATACTTAACATTCTTCATGAGTTATTCCCAAATTCCTGGTCTTTTTTCCATTAAATCCACTCACTTCCCCTTGTTCCATAATCTTCCTGGTTATATCTTCTCAACCTATTGTTCTTGGTCTGCGAAACCATGGTTATGAGTTCTAAATCTGTTGAAAACAAATTTCCCTGTGGAGTCACCAGTTTGTTGACGATAAAAATTGCAACGAGGATTTCGCCCACAAAGTATTGCTAAAGCCGATTATTATAAGCTAACAATATATATAATACTAGTAGGTGGGACCCCCTTGTATATTGGAATATCATATATGGTTCTTATTTGATGTTTATGTTGTTGTTCGACACTGCTTATAGGGTTATGTTGAGCACTCAACACACCCTAAAAGTATATGTTTGTTTTTTACTTTTGGCTACCACTTGATGCTTTACACTGTTTGTTATGCCTTCAATATGAAAATGATACTTGCGCTTATTTTTTATGTTCATTCTAAAGCCTACCTGAACATACAGAAAATAATCATCTTGATCATTAAAGGGTCCTTAGTAAACTTCTTAGGGAATCAGCACACTTAAATCTCTCCCTGGCGCACTTAGAAGTTCGTCGTCGGTAACCATTAAGGGTGTTGAAAATCATTTGAGAAAGTTTAAAATAGTCGAGCGTCGATATTCATCGGCGTCGTCAGTTGAAATTATTCCCTTTTCACATATGAACTTTGGTAGAGGTATTGCCAAAGACCGACTCATTCAACTTCGACAGGGAAACAAAAGGTAAGTGTCATGCAAAGGAAGAGCGGTATCGCCGATTGTCGACATCTGACATGATTTTGGCATCGGAGAGTTCGAAAATAAAATACACATTGATTTTGCATTTTTTAAAAGTGTCGATCCCCGGCCTTCACACCAGAGATATTTGATATGATGAGACGTTTTACCCATGGATTCGTTAGGTACAATAAATTTAAAGTATGAATGAAATTGTGAATCACGCATTAGTTTCTAATCTATGCGCGAATCAAAGGAACCCATTGTAACTTTTTGATACAGTGCATCTGCCTCCGCACCTCTGTCGTCAACCAGTTAGGATTTAATTGCAGAAAACCAGCGGTAGTTTCATTTTGAATTGCATTTATTAATCGTATTAACTACTTGATACGACGGGTATAGTCTCTCCAGTTATATGTTGTTGAAGTCGTTGTGCATGATTTTATCCTGCGTGGTGAATATTTCAGAACAAATAGAGGAGCAGGGATGACAACCCAGATAAGCCATCCAAAGTTCAGTAAGCATTAAACAACCTTCTTAGCAAGAATTGCAGGTATATACCCACTTGTGGCGTTTTATGTTTCAGTTTAAGAGTTCACAACCTGACACTTCTTTGTACACATGTCTAAAAGTTGTTTTTTAATTGCAGGAACAATGCCTCTAAAGAAACCCTCCACCAGGAAATCCCCAAGAGCGCCAAAGCCAAAAGAACCAGAAGCAGGAGAGGGATCCTCCCCAGCAGTTGCAAGAGAATTATAATTCACCCCAAGACCGGTTCTTGTCATCAAGACAACTTCCAAGGAGGCCTTCATCCAACCTCCATCCTTAAGGGACACAGAGGCTTACATTGGAGATAAAACAACATTTCCTCGCTAGAAAGAAGTGTTCAAGAAAATAAAGAAGGAAGAACCCCTCGAATATACCCCACACAACAATCCTAACACAAGGAGGCACCATGACGAGGTCCTCCCAAATATTCACAAGGCTTATCTGCACATGGTGGTTAGTCGATCTTTGGTGTTTCCTTGCATTGAGCTCCTAAAGTGGCTTATTGACCACATTGTTGCACAAAAATGTTTGATTAACGATGATAATGGTGAATGCGTCACGGTCTTCTTGTCATCAAAGGTTCAGAGTTACTACAAGCTCAGGGATTATGAGCTAAAGTTGAGCATTGATTTTGTTCTGAGCTTCTATGCATCACATGATGCCAGCAAAATCATGGCCTCTTGGTGGAGGGAAGACAAAACATTCACGAACCGGACTACTAGATGGTGCCCAATGGCCAATCTCAAGGAACCATACATATATCTCATGGCTCTGTTATGCAAGTTGCATGGGGAGAAAGAGTGCTCTCAGTTTTCAGAGGCTTGGATGCATCTAGCTTATATAGTCACCATTTCAGGCACAGGCTTCAATTCGGGTGCCATCATCTCCAAATAGTTGATCACCTGCATAAGGAAATCTCAGGTGTCGAAGGAGGGAGATACCCCCGCCTTCTACATGGCCTCATATCTGTTGGACATCATCTGCACTAGGAATGCTATCTCTGGGATGAACTTGAATTGGCACTCTTCGGAGCTCGCAGTCCATGTATACTTCATAATCTTATGGGAAAATATGTACAAAAAGTCCAATGTTGTTATCTGTGATCCGTTTATTGCATGCATTTACTTCTTTCTCTTCAGGAAAGAGTGCCCTAGGCTATCAGATGAAGCAAAAAGGGTTATATCAAAAGTTGGTCAGTGGTATTTAGATGAGCGTGAAACCTACATTAGGGTTTTTGGCACCACAGGGGCTCCCCATTTGTTACCTTTGTATGTTCTCGATCGACTAGCATTGGGGGAAATTTTCTATCAAACAATTTTGCAGGTGTATAATGCCACTTTAGTAAAAGATAAGAAGCGAGATTTCATACCGTATGGATTTCATATTGGCTTCTACATGGTCAAAGACATGGAGTATGCTAAACAAGAAGGGCTTAGTCAATTAGAATACCAGTTCCAAACCGATCGGTTTAAAAAACACGATCCCAAGGGATTGGTCCTACAACATGCGTCACAGGGATCTTCCTATTGGCCTTATTCCCATGACTAGTTCGAGGATGAAATTTTCAGTGAAAACTCTCAAAATTGGAATGAGGTAGTGGCAAGGAGAGCTGACCCTCGAACAACCAAGCTCAAAGCCATGAGTTGGGAAGAGAAAACGATGTCTTTGGAGCAAACAGCTCAAGAAAGTATCAGGACCTGGGAAGGAACGATAGCACATAAATATGGTGAGGAAATAGGTGATCCCCAAGAAGACATTAAAGCTGTGGGAGTTCATTAGAAGTCCCTGATACAAATCAGGGATTCCCCTGAAGTTCAAGTTACACCAGGGATGGAGGAACTCTTGTACCAACAAGGCCAACTTCTAATGAAACAGATGCAGGACAATTCATACCTTGTTGTAACACCTACGCTTTCAACTAGTATCCAAAGTGTCCTGACGGAGCCAAGTGGGCCTGGTTCCTTAAATATCGATAACACCAATGGATAGAGTAACCCTGGATCCACAACATTTTTGGTAAACTCCCCGGGAGGTAGAACAATTCCACCAGAGACGGGTCAGGTGTCAATAGAAACAAAAGAACCTAATCCCTTAAGCAATCTTATACAAGTATATAGTGATGATGAGAGTCCGGAACCATCTCACGGCACCCCGGTTCATGTCCAAGAGGAAGAAGGCCCTGAGAGAACTCATTCCTCTGAGCCCAAAGTTCAAGACAAGAAGGTCTCACAAAAGGAAGCAGAAGCTGAAAGAAACCTTGACACAAAAGACTCTGATAAATCAATAACTGAAGTGGATCTAAACGACGAGCTCGAACCCAGGGAGACAAAGAAAGGATCTCCACAAAAGGAAATCAACAGTTCTACGGCTGATGAGAAATTAAGTAACGAGCCTATACCCGACACTTCCATTCTTACCAATATTCAAATCCCCGATGAGCAACAGGTAGCAGTCGAACCTGCAAGGAAAAGAAAGGAAGTTCAAGAGCCCACTCTCGAACAAATATACATCGATGGTAGCCTGGAAAACAACCTCACATGGGGTGACCAATGGATACCAGAGCCCATAAACGAGGTAGTAGACATCTATGTGATCTCCTACGATCAGAAGAGAAAGGCGATCATTCAAAGGACTGCAAAGAAGAGAAGGATCATTTTGGATCACTCCATCTTGGTCACTACATAAGAGAACTTAATCAACACAGTAGACACTCGTACATCCAAACTGATTGGCGTGGGAAAATCCCTCTTTGATGTCGCCTAGGATAGAGCTAGGAGGGATGAAAAGGAACTAGCCACCACCCTAAGGGAGCTCGAACACTTGTGCCATCTCACCGAATACTATAAAGGCACCACACAGACCGCAGTATATTTAAAAGGTGAGTTCTCAGGAGTTTACAACGAGTTCAAGAAGGAAAGACACATGTTAATCGAAAACATATTTTAATTTCAGGAGGACACTCTCATGGCACTCGCGACATGCAAGGATATGGAGAGATGGCATGAAAGAGCGCATCAATCGGTAGAGAGACTCGAATATATTGAGGCAGTCCAATAGGGTCAAGAGAAGGAAGAACATGGAATTTGGTTGGTAGGAAAAAGTAGTCTCGACCGCATGAAGAGATCCACCGAGTACTGGGATAAGATATCCCGGGACCCACACCAAGAAATCCAAGAGCAATGGGCCAAGTGCCAGAAGCAGTGGGATAAAATTAATAAAGTGATGAGAGATTTTGGGCTCCCTGAGTTCAGCTTCCCTGATGAATTTATCAACCTGAGCGACATTTTCAAGATACATGTTGAGCAAGACTCACTATGGACTGAGGAGTGCACAAATATAACCGATGCAAGGCCAAGGAAAGTGCAACAATTCGTAGGACACCCGATCAGATCTCGAACCATGATACAACAGCTGAACTCCAATTTGGTAAAGTACCAAGCACATGTAGTGGATATCAGAGGAATATATGCGGCCCCAATGGAACAACATAGATTCCCACGGGCCCAAACTTGTGAAGAATTGTTCATCAATTGGTCTGAATATGAAAGAAGCCACCCTTTTCAAGAAATACCTCAGGTGGAATGTTAAAGAAACTGTTAGATGATGATGCCACGTGGATGTTTTTTTTCGGTTCAAACTGTATTTTTCCGATAATTTCAATTGAACTTTAAATTATAAATAAGGACATTGACCAATTAGTCAAGGGTCGATGGTTGTTGTAAGAAATCTTTCTTTTTGGTTGTTAAGAATCATTTTTAGACTGCTATGAATTGAGAAGTCCTTCTGGACCAAAGACAAACTATTTTCATCAGATGCATGTGATTGGACTTGGAGAAGAATTATTTCCTATCCGGTGTGTTGATAAGGGGGAGGAGGATAATAAGGGATTCCTCCATATGCCGATAGATACAGAGGTGTTCCATACATGGGTGGTTGTTGAGGCTATGGGTTTTGATGTATAGTGTTACCAATCAATCTGTCTGCTGAGTGAGACATCCCAGGTTTGTCTTGGCCAAATGGAAAGGGTCTAGGGGCATCTGGGAATACCGTGTATAGGTATCCGGACTGGGTGTAAATGCATTTGAACTATTGGGTCTTGCTAATGGATTCTTCTTTAGTCTGGGGGAAGGTAGCGGCCACATCTTTGGCAAGGAGGGAAACAAGTGATTTGAGGAACCAATTTAGACATTGTTGGGGGGTAGTGTTAGCTTTGTAGAGGCTACGTTGCCGATGCCATTTTTGGATGTGGTCGGCAATATGTGTGGAGGCAGTTTGTTTGAAGAATGAGATTATTTCAAGGCCATTGTCATGACGAACAGGTAATTGAAAGAAGGTCAAAAATTATTTGGCCAAGGATTCAAAAGTCACGTGGGACCCATATTTTTCTTCTACATACCATTTGGTTGATGGGCCAGTGAGTGTCCATTTAAATAACCTCAGTCAAATGGACTCATCCATGATGTTGTTTGAAGAACACCATAGGTGAAAGGTCATGATATCGTTGGCAGGATAATCTCTTATTTTTCCTTCAAACTTGGGGATGTCTGAAGGGAGTTTGGTAGGCATTGCAGGCCATGTGGGGTTATGCAATATGGGATCATTGGTGAGTTTAATCAGATCCAGTATGTTGAGGGAATCCAAATATGGCATATGGGGTGGTGGTGGAGGATTAATTTCAGCCATAGTGTGAGTGTTTTGAGTACCTGACCCTTGGAGGGGACTAGGTGGGTTTGTACATCCCCCTTGAGAAGAAGTTGGTCCTTTTTTTTCATGTAAAGGAGAGCGAGTGGAAGGTGGACCTTGGGATTTGAACCTAAGTAAGGTGGAACCAAGAAACATTGATCCCAAGACAGTAGCACTCACAAGGGTGTGAGAAGGTGGAGCTGATGAGTTGGTAAGACTTGGAACTCCCCCTTGAATAGGAGGGAGATTTAGAAAGCATCTAGAATTATGAGGGTTCTGTGGGTCCCCTATGATGTCTGACTAGATGAGTGAATGTGTGCAAATGGTGGTGAGAGAAAACAAATAAACAAAAGCCTTTGCTGCAATATTTGAACCTACACAATATATATCCAAATCAGATGTAATCAGAAGGGCATCATACATAAAGTGTTTTTATAAAGAAGCATATATGTGGATGGGTGGATTTTGTCTGCATGGGGGAACAAAGAAAACAAATGCTCATGTCCTAAAAGACGTAATGTCCTTCCTCTCAAAATAGCACTGGACCTTCCAATAGCACTCGACAATGGGGTCTGAAGCCATTGGAAGAGAAACTAGTGAAGGATGAAGCAATCAGTTATAATGAGGGGTAGAGGGGGCATATCCTGAAAGAACTAGCGATATTTACCAATAGCCACACAAAATCCAATCAAGGTGCAATTGCAGCCCACAATTGCCACCTGGGTAGATGTCCTAAAATTGGGTCACTAGCTACCTCGGTCAAAGTGAGGAATTTAGATTTGCAGCCTAAGAAATGGGTCACGGGTTGGATCTCGTCCAAGAGGTGGGTGCCTCAAGGGGGGACACATAGAAAAACCATACCTCGGCCTTCAACCCTTCATGGGTATCTCCCTGCCTTATGGTGTTAGGAACACTTGACTTGGAGGATTTACAGTTACCTATTTGACAACTTCAATTATTTTGAAAAATGTGAGAACCAAATAACGAGGAGTTTTTTGGATGCCTATCCCCGAAATCCTACCTAGACTAAAATATTTCTTTTGGCACCTCCTATGGAGGAAAACTTAGTGACCTTTTAGAAAAAATTTAGATGTGGTTGTTTGAGAGATTGGGGGTGTGAGCCAATCTCGTTGAAATTAAGTGGGATTGGATAGCTTCGTCAAGAAAAGGGTGGCGTGTTTCTGAATCCCTTTGGAGGAAACTTACTTCAACCTCCACGTTTCGAGATGAAAACTATGTGAGTGAGAAGTGACTTTTGTGTGTGAATGAGTGAAAGTGTGACAATTGTTTAATGAATTAGGTGTCACCTTGTTGCATGTGGACTTCACTTGGTCCTTACAAGTCTTTGATTACCTAATTACCTAAATGTCATTGGTACAACCTTGCGGAATTCAAAAGTCCCTAGGAATCTAGCATGTGGACATGTGGGTCCTTTACTATTCCTTTAACTCCCTAAGAAATATTTGAAATTATCCTAGATTGTGAACATGTGGGCATGTATGGGCCCTTTACAAAACATTTAAACTTCCCTAGTAATTTAATCTAAGAAAGTAAATTTCAACACTATCCTATCTTTGTAGCATGTGGGCCTGTATGGGCCCGTTACAATTCTGAGATGTGTTTGAAAAATAAAATAAGAGGAGTCTTGAGGGGGTTGTTGTCCTCTCCTAAATATTTTGTCTTTTTAAGAGAGATGAAATTGTCTCTCAACCTCTTTCTGATTCTCAAGATCACTGTGGAGCGCGAGAGAAGAGCATACTCAATTTTTGATATCCAATTTCTAGTCCCAATGCAAGTTTTATATGTGATGTAGAATGATTCCAACTTATTTTTTAGTCAAAGCAAGCCATCCATGTGGCAAAATAAAAGAAAAAAGAGGAAAAATAATGATTTTTAACCCCTAAGTGCCTATGTGTTTTGACTAATCCCTTTATATGAGAGGGAAGGTAAGTGTGGTGCAGGCTACAACATGCATGGAATCATCTTTAAGAAGGCTATGGGCCTTCAACAGATCATAAAAAATCTTACAATGTGTATTTTTCTGCACAAATGCGCGGGTCTCAGACTAGACAGAGGCGCTCTGAGCGCCAATGTGCAAACTGAAAAAGACTTTTGAGCATAGGTGCGCAGAAGGCGCTGAGTAATACAATGATTTTGGTGCATGTGTTCACGATGCGCGACTGTGGGACAATAAACCCACACACAACTGTCACATGGCCGTGAAGAAAATTCTGGATGGAATTCTCTCAACTCAGCTTTGAATTTGATGTTTTACAGGTCGGATTGGGCCATTTATGGTACCTTCAGGTTAAATAAACAGAAAGAAGAGCTAAAATAGCCCAAATGGGGTAGGAAATTGATACCTTTCCCCAATCGAGTCACCAATCTATTGCTCCTCTTTTGTCACCTAAATGAGAAAAACAGAGGTGCTTACAAGCTCAGTTGGGTTAGCTAAGAAAGACAACAGTAAAGGAAAGGGTTAGAAGAATAAAACATAAAAGACTAAGCTAAGAATTAAACTAGGAATGATAAAAATATTTAAACTAAAGTGCATAAGGAAATAAGAGCAAGAAACAAACAAGGCTCGTGTCACCAATGGAAAGGATTGTATTAGTGAAAATAAAACACCAAAGAGAAAGGGGGACTTTGGGTCCCTTATTCATCCAAGGGAGGGCTCTTGGACCCCCAAGATTGAGTTCTTATTACAACTTGAAAACTTGAAAGAAATGGTGAAAAAATCCCAAGTTAATTCACTCAAAGGATGATGTGAATAGATCCAATAGAATGGTGCTAGTATGCTCTTGATGAGAAAAGAGGATTCCCCAAGAGAATAGCAGCAGCATAACCTTACAAATGAATTCCTTGAAAATGTAGTGCACCCATGGCCTTATTTTATATCACCTCTTTGAGGTATTATGCGACCTATTTTTAGTGTGAACAAGGGGTTGTTTAGGGAACCTTTTGGTATTTGACCAGCCACCAAGCCAGATCAAGCCGAGATTTGGATGTCAAATCGACTTGGAATTTGAACCAGAATTGGGTGGGAAGCTGACCAACATCATAAATGCGTCGTTCTTATGTGTGCGTGGCTTTTAGCATCCACAGTCGCGCATCATGCACATGTGCACTTTTCCTATGTTTCTTTATGGTGCATGTGCATGCGCTGTCTATATAGTCATAACGCATCTTGATTTGATAACTGGTTGTATAGTTTTGGACCCTTTGGAAATGTTTTTTTGGTAATTTTGGTCCATGGTTGAACTTAATAGCTGTTTGAAGATGTTGGATTCTTGTAACCATTTGCGTATGAAATTTCAGTGATAACAGATGCCCCCTGATGGATGAGGTTAGGATCATACGTATAGCCAAAATTCATCAATGTTTCTTCTACTAAGAGTACCATTGTAAGAAAGAGCAATAGTGAGAGTAGCTAGAGTGACCCGTTGCAGGGAGAAGGGAACCTGTAGGACCCAACCTTTTGTTGGCATGTTTACAAGTAGAATGTGCTTTTCATTGATGGCAAGATCAGAGTATGCAGTGATGGAAAAACAGGAGCAACGTAAGCTCAGGAGGAATAGTGCAGAGTCACACGCAGTGCGTAGGTGTGCACCAGAGAGTGTTATTGTCATTGATGGCAAGATTAGAGTATGCAACGATGGAAAAATAGGAATAATGTAAGCTCAGGAAGAATAGTGCAGAGTCGCACACAGTGCGTAGGTTTTCACCAAAGAGTGTGCTTGTCATTGATGGAAAGATCAGAGTATGTAGCGATGGAAAATAGGAACAATGTAAGCTCAGGAGGATTAGCACAGGGTCGCATGTAGTGCATAGGTGTGCACCAGGGATGAGGTTAACTCATTTCCAAAGCTCAAGAGAGATAGCGTACTCAATATATTAGACGGATCAAAGGTCGAGGCCTTTGAAACTTAGAAATTACTCCAAGTCAGGAGGATGTGTAAACTTGGGAGGAGAAGAAACAGTGATCATTGGATCCCATTGAGAATTCCAAATGACCATTAGATATGAATTCAGATAGCTTGAGTGTGCAGATGGAGGATAGATCTCGAGTGTTATATATGAGCGTGGGGTCTGACTGTCGTTGGATCCATGAGAACCTGCACATTCTTTAAAGTGCTAGGAGAAGCAGGCTTACAAAATCCTAAAATAGGAACATCAACTAGAGTTTTGGATACCGAGAGTTGGAGGAGTCAAGAGTCGAGACTCTTCATCACAGGAGTCCCAAAGTTGCAAAATGTGAAATGTCGAAATCCTAAAACAGGCACATCAACAAAGAGTTTCACAGACCAGGAAATAAATCCATTTCGAAGTTTTGAATACTGGGAGTTGGAGGAGTCAAGAGTCGAGACTCTTAATCACAAGAG
Source organism: Picea engelmannii (assembly GCA_009831015.1). Classification (NCBI taxonomy): domain Eukaryota; kingdom Viridiplantae; phylum Streptophyta; class Pinopsida; order Pinales; family Pinaceae; genus Picea; species Picea engelmannii. The sequence goes on from ML807902.1 coordinate 94,827, forward strand.
TCTCGAAGTTGTGAAATGTGAAACGTCGAAGATCCTGAAACAGGCACATCAACCAGAGTTTCAGATACTTGGAGTTGGAAGAGTCAAGATTCAAGACTCTTCATCACAGGAGTCCCAAAGTGATGAAATGCGAAAAGCCAAAAATCCTTAAACATGCACATCAATCGGAGTTTTGGATATCGGGAGTTGGAAGAGTCAAGAGTCAAGACTCTAAATCATAGGAGTCCCAAAGTGTTGAAATGCGAAACACCGAAAATCCTGAAATAGGCACATCAACCAGAGTTTCGGATGCTGGGAGTTGGAGGAGTCAAGAGTCGAGACTCTTCATCATAGGAGTCTCGAAGTGCCGAAACATGAAATTGCGAAATGAAGTTTGAATAAGGTTGTGGTCACAGCCAGTGGTCACATCTATGGAAGATGGGGGAAGGAGCTAGTGAAACCAAGCTCCATTTCGGGGATCGCGACTTGGAGTGTCGATACCTTTCATCATAGGAATGCTGAAATGCGAAATTGTGAAAGCACTTTATAGATAAGTGCTTGGTCACCACCGGTGGTCACATCATCAAAGAGATGTAGAGAAGAGCTCGAAGAGACAAGCTCCATTTTGGAGTTTGGGACTTGGATATTCAAGACGACTCATCACAGAATCCCCGAAACGCAAAATGTGAAATGCGTGTTCAAAATTGGCCCCTGGTCATAACCTATGGTCACATCAATGAAGGCTCAAGGGAGGAGCTAGCATGAAGCTAATCTCCATTTCGGATATCGCGACTTGGAGAGTCGAGTGCCTCGCAACAGGAATTCGCGACATGCGAAATTGCGAAATGCCAAAATGCAAAAAACACCTTTTGGTGTAGGTTTCGGATACCGGGAATTGGAGTGTTGAAACACTTCACAATAGGAATTGTCGAAATGTCGGAATACCGAAATGTGAAATGGAGAAATCAACGCGAGACCCTGTGCTTGTAATCCAACGGTGTTGGATACTTGGAAATCTTATCAAAGGGCTACTATTGCTCTTCACAGTTAATCGATCAGTTACGATTCAGTTACTAGAACGGAATCATGACTCTTGGATTGTTGGCGAACCAATGGTTGATG
>ML807902.1:105400-117921 GCA_009831015.1 Picea engelmannii
AAGGTTAAGGGAGATTCATTGGAGAATTGGTGAAAGAATTGTGTGAAGGACTAATGCTACAGCAGCTTGGAGACTCCAGCAAGTTTATCCAAAGGAGTTGATCTTCTTCATACAAGTGAGAAAGTGTGTGTGTCGGAACCAAGGGCCATTGAAAGGAAGTTTGTGACATCAAGGCTCAGGTTGTAAGCTTTACTTTCCATTAATATGATACAGTAATATGTCCCTTTCCCATAAATCTATTTCCACTTTATTGTATAACTCCTTGATCATATACATAGATTGACTGTTGAATAGATGTTCTTTGTTCTTGCCTCCTACTTAATTCAATGGTCAGAATCTAGGGAAAGAGTCATATTCTGTCTTGCTTTGTTCTAGATCCAGGTGGATCTAGGGAGATCGGTTAGTGTCCGCACCTACGGATTTATCCTATAAATGTCATTACTTCACGACCAAGGCTGCACAAGTGTGGTGTCAGATGCCACGGATCATTTTATAGTTTCCATACAGCGAGGTAGATTTCCGTGATGACCCTGAGATGATATTACCTCTGGGAGAGGTATTCGACAGTCGAGGTATGATGTTCTTTGTGCTAGTTTTTTATTTTTTTTAGATAGTATATCATATGGTGGATATTTGCATGGATGGTGATGCTATCATGTGTTTGTTTATGTAGATGTGGGGCCACGTGGACGAGAGGTCGAGCTGATCATAGTGTCAGGCTACCAGGGGCCTATGATACCACCACGTGTAGAGATGTGAGCAGGGGAGAGGCAGTGACGAGAGGATGTTGGGGTGAGGCCTGTCGATGATAATAGAGTGTCCAAGAGGCGTTTTTATGATGACCCCGGTGCAGGGCCATCACATGCTCATCCGGCTGAGGCAGGGGGAGAATTTGATGATTTTCGCCACCGACTAGAGGCAGTTCTACGGGGAGTGCCTGAGGGGATGTGGGTGAGGATATAGGATGAGGGGATCCTGGAGCAGTGTATTGGCCTAGCGGCAAAGTCGTGGACCCTAATCTACAGAGCAGTTGTAGTCGGAGCTGCGATGACTAGGCGGTTTCCCCTGGGAATGGAGGGACCTAGAGCTAGTGGGGTACCTCTGCCAGAGGGAGGACCTGGTGCTGGAGCACTAGAGGCACCCTAAAGACCTCTGGATATATATTTTTTGTATTTGATATAGGCTGGTGAGCCCATTTTGTATAATTGTGACATCCATTTTTGTATTGATAGGGATGAGGTGACTCACCTGCCTACGAGCGATGTACTATTTTTTGTAAACACTTATGACATTTTGACTGATATATATATATATGGATATACATTTTGGGATCTTAGAAATGTGTACGTGTGTTATGTGTTTTTTGTTGATGATGTCTAATGTATGTGTTAGGACTGATTATTGATGTTTTATGTATGCGTACTGGTAGTTTGATGTGATAAATACCAATATAATACTAGGTTAGCCATATTTTATGTTATTTGATTAAATTGTCTTGGGATATGTGTGAATGTGATGGAATCAAATTGTCGATATAACAGTCTAACTTGAAGGTATTTAAGGAAGATGCAAGGATCGCAAATGCAGTACACGTTATTGAGTTGGAGGACAACCAACTAGGAATCAAGGAAAATGCTGAGGTGACGAATATGGCGATGACTAGCCTCAACGAGGAGACCAATGATAGTAGTGTATTCTTCTTGATTGTTGGTGGTTGAGCCTAAACATATCTCACTAGTGTGGACCAGGTCATGTGAAGGTGAATAGAGGGCCCAAGTAGCCGAAGCGAGATTCTGAGTCCAACGGCTAGCTCTGTCGGCGTAACCGATGTGGTATGACGATGGGGGTGGCATTTGTAAATAACACAAGAGATAGATTAGACAGGAGGTATGGATAAAAGAAGATTAAAAAATCTACAAAAGATGTACAAAAATGAAAAATCCTAGTGTAGTATGGCTACGCTCAAGCGTAAAATTTCTTTACGTACAACCATTTGATGGGTTCTTTGAGAGGATGGCCTTCAAGGGAGGCCAAGATATATGCACCTTTAGTGAGGTAATGTTGGATGATGTATGGTCCATTCCATAGAGAATCGAACTTGCCATGGTTGAGGGTATCATGAGCAGTATTGTAAGCAAGGATGAGGTCCCCTTCGTTAAATGAGCGAAGGTTGACATGGCGATCAAAGGTGGCTTTTGACTATTTCTTGGTTGCCTCATTGTTCTATAATGAGGATCGACGGTCTTCATCCAGGGACTCTAAGTTAAGAAAACACTACTCCATTGGAGCAGTGTCAGGTAATAACTTGATAGTGGTGCGTAAGGTGGGAATTTCGCACTCGATGGGAAGAGTGGCCTCAACTCCATGGACTAGATGAAATGGTGTGAAACCAGTGGTAGTTTTGACTACCATGGGGTAAGACCAGAGTGAAAAAAATAACATATGATGCCAATTGGTCTTATGTTTGTTAACCGTGCACTGCAACATGGTTTTGAGGACCTTGTGAACATCTTCCACCTTTCCATTGGATTGAGGGTAGCATGGTGAGGCGAACTCATGGGAGAAGCCTAACCAGGATGAGAGTTCAATGAAAATCTCATTCTTGAAATGTTTCCCATGATTAGAGACTAGTTGGAGTGGTACGTCAAAGAAGGATATGATGTGGTTAAAGAAAAAACACATTGTTGTGTCAGTAGTGTTGTTGAAGGTCAGCATGGATTCGGCCCACTTTGTGAAGTAATCAACTAAAAAAACTATGTATTTGTGTCCATTGTTGGATGGAGGATTGCAAGTCATGAAGTCAATGCCCCATTTGCAAAAGGGGCCTGCGGTAATGACTGGGTGTAGAAGAGCAAGTGATGTGTGTGATTTGTTGGCATAAAGTTGGCATTTATCACATCACTTCATGGCATGAATGCACTCGTGAAATAATGTAGGCCAAAAGTAACCTGCACGGATGATTTTCTGGGCGGTGGACATCCCGAAGAGATGGCCCCCACAAGCGTCGTTGTGGCAGTCATTCAAGACTCTATCGGCCTCGTCAATAGTCAAGCATCGACGGAGTATGGTATCAACCCCTCGCCGATATAATATATCCTTGATGAGGAGGTAGTGGGGTGCCTGGTGAAGAATACGTCGACGATCATCTTTGGAGAGGTGGTTTCTAAATTTTTGTGTTTGGAGATAGACGAGAGGATCGCCGCACCAAGGGTCATCCGATGGGATGTAAAAAAGATGTTCATCGGGGAAGTCAGTATTGATGGGGGAATTCGTAGTATCGGAGCGAAAAGTCATGATGAGTTCGGTGAGGACGAGATCTTTCTTTCTCTTGGGTGTTGAAAATTCAAGATCGTACTCTTGCAGGATGACGATCCATTGAGAAAATTTATCGTTAATTTGTCAACGACTGAGCAAGTATTGCATGGGGTTGGAATCTTCTATGACTTTGGTAGTTCGAAGCAGAATGTAATGGCGTAGTTTCTGGACTGCGAGGATGACTACAAGGGCTAGTTTATCTTCATGATTGTATTTCAAGGGTGTCCCTGAGATGTTTTTACTAATGTAATAAAAGACATGCTTGTGATCATCATCCCCTATTTGAATGAGAACTCTTGCTACTGAGACGGCTGAGGCCTATATGTAGAGGATATAATCGCGGTTATAGTCGGGTGGACTAATCAAAGGAGTGTTGGACAGTGTTGTTTTAAGGTCATCGAAAGTGTTTTGGGCATGGGCATCCCAATGGAATGGGATGTCATGGCATAGTAAGTGAAGGAAACCGTGTGCTCGAGTGGCATAGTCTGGGAAAAAGCACCATAAAAAGTTAGCTTTGCCTTATAGGTTCTATAGTTGGCGTAAATTCTAAGGAGGAGGAATTTCCGTGATGGCTTGGAATTTGAGAGGGTCCACAGTAATGCCACATTGGGAAACGATGAACCCAAGGAGGCACACAGCAGTGACGCAAAAGACGCACTTGAGGGGGTTCAAGCGGATATTTTACTATCGACACCTTTAGAAGATGATTCGTATATCATTGAGGTGCTAAGTGCATTTCTTGGATCGAGTGGTGAGGTAATCCAAGTATGAGAGGATGATATGAGCTAGATCATGAAAGATGTATGTCATGGCTCATTGGAATGTTGCTCCAGCATTCTTGAGGCCAAAAGGCATGACACGATATGCGAAAGTACCCCAAAGGGTAGTGAACGCGGTTTTGTACTGATCAGTTGGGTGAATTTGGATTTGGTTGTAGCCAAAGAAACGGTCCATGAAGGAAAACACCTCGTGACTGGCGCAAATATCGATAATTTGATCGATAAAGGGCATGGGAAATTTGTCTTTGGGATAGGCATGATTAAGGTCACGAAAATATGTACAGACACGAATAGTGCCCTGTTTTTTGTTAACAGGGACGAGGTTGGAGACCCATGATGTATAGGCGATGGGGAAAATGAAGTTGGCGACAAGTAATTTATCAATCTCAGCCTTGATGGCCATGTCTTTGGATGGGTGTAGCGGATGTTGTTTTTGGCAGACTGGTGTGATATCAGGCCAAGTGTCGATGCGATGTTCGACGATATAGGGGTCAAGGTCGGGCATCTCCGTGTATGACCAGGAAAAAATGTCTCGGTATTGCTAGAAGAGAGCTTTGTAAGCACTTATTTCTTCAGGAGTTCATGCAGTGCCAATAGTGATTTCCTCGACAACTCCATTTTTTATGGAAATATCAATTTTGATGGTGGGGGAAATGTTGGCCATATTTCCTTCTTCAAAAGCATCAAGGGTAGGGATAGGGTTGTTGAACCAGTCGATATGCCCTGATGGGATAAATTATTTGGTTTCGACTACATATATGGGGTGTTGTTTAGGAGTGGTGAATGCTTCCTGTGAAAAGAGGAGCGATCGGTGGTGTAGTGTATCCCATGGGTAGTCGAGGGTGGTTAATTCCTCAAGTATGTCCTCGTCATAGTGGAATTGGCGAGAATACAAGGGATCCAGAAGAGTCACATCGGTGAATGTCAATGTGTGATTGTCCTCTAGTGATGAAGAAGTAGGGGGGGTGATGCAAGGATATTGTGATGGTCACTCGACATAAACCAAATATTGAGATACTGAGGGTTAAAAATGGTAGTTGGGCATAAAATTTCCGTGGGGAAATGAACAGAGGAATTGGAGGGATTTAGGGGTAAATCCTCGTACAAGTCGTCCAAGAACCATGGGGGAGTAGGGAGTGTCTCAGGTTCAGGAGAAAGGATGTGAATAACCTCTGGAGATGGAGTAGGGGTAATCATTGATTCTGTTGGCACTGGAGGGGATGTAGCGTTTTGAATAAGGGCCATTTGGTGATGCCTATATTCGATGATAATAGGACATTGATATGTAAAATGATCAAGTGATTCACATAGGGTGCAAGGACACCTCATACATTCATTGACTGAAGTGGTGACATAATGGATGTCAGTGTTTTGGGTACTTGATGACGTGGAGGTAGAGGGGTTTTGTTGAAAACTCTAGTGTATTTCCGCGAGTGTCTGTCGAAACTGAGGTAGGGTGGGGAAATGATGAGTATAGTGGCCATACTCTGAACATATGGCACATGTGAATTTGGTCTGCAACCCTTTATTTCCTACAATAGATGACATTGTGGTGATATTCAGTGTGCTTGATGAAGCTCTAGGCGATGTAGTCACACGGGGAGGGGATGTGGTCATACGGGGGAGTTGGATGAGATTTCATATCTCAGGGAGAGAGGGACATCGATTAGTGGGGTGTCCTTTATTACAAAGTGCATAAGGAGGTTGGATGCAAGGAGGGAGAGGAGTGATGGGGTCTTTCTTCTTTTGTTTGCCCCCAACTATAGCGATGGTTTTAGCAAGAGGGGGTGAGGGTGTTTCTTCGGGAGTAGGTATTGGAATTTGCATCGGAACTCCGATGATTTGGGGAGGGAGGGATGGTTGAGGGACCATCTCGGGTGGATGTAGATACCAAACTGGGATTTTCAGTACCATTTTGAGGAGGGTAAGCGTTGTAGCTACCTGAAAATCTTGGATGCCCGGTGGGGGGTAGAAGAAGGGGATTTGAGTAATGGCTTGGGGAATTGTTTCCCAAATAGGGATATGGCCCTGAGGTGAGGTGAAATCATGAACTGGTGGAGTTGGTGAGTTCTCAGGAGATTATTGAGGGAGAAGTTCTACAACTAGGGGGACATCAGGGATGAAATATGCATTAGTGGGAGGGAGGTTATCTTCAGTTGTCATTCCATTGGAGGATACAACACATACTTGTGCTGAGGGATGGAGGAGTGGTGGTGCTCCATGGTATGTCCCTAGAAAAGATGGGTCTTTGAATATTTTGGGGCCCATATCGATGAGTGGATAGGCATCGGTATTAGTGTGGATGAAAGGGAGGATGTTATCGATGTTGGATGAAGGGTTAGGCTCGTAATGTGATACTTGATCGATGGCAATGATATTTCTATTATGGGGAAACATCATGGTTTGGAACACAGAAGAGGCGACGACCTCCATAGCATACATGTAGCTACAACCAAACAAGATATTGTAGTTGAGCGGGGCATCAATAACCTTAATGTCAATCAGAATGGTTTTTCCCCCAAGCTCCATGGGGACATTTTGGAAAAGTCCTTCGAGGGATGAGGGTCTGCCATCGTAGGCTCTTAAGGTAATGGAAAATGGTATGAGTTCGAGGGAACCAAGTTTCTTCCATACGGATTTGGACATGATACAAGTGGATGCACCTTCATCAATGATGCACCAATGAACTGTAACGTTATGAATTTTTACAGGGATTTGAAAAGCAATAAGAGAGGGGAGGCAAGGTTCTCCGCTGTCAAGATCAAATGTGATGAGTCGGGTATCAGCAGAGTTGACTGCTCCCAGGGTGGAAAGTAAGGACTTTCGTTGGGTGGGACATGTTTGAAGGACTTATAAGACTAACTGGCAGCCGGAGATTGTGCCAAGTCATTGACCAAACTGTAATTATGAGCGTCCCTAGCATGAGGATTGTGGACATTCCTGCACAATGGGATGCGAGGAATACGAAGGGGGGTTTCAATATTAGGGAGAGGAATCATGAAGGGGGGTCCAGTTGTGACTGGAATTGCTTCTAAGGTGGGGGAGAAGAGTCAGGGGGTGTGTTATACTAATCACTGTGAGTTTACAGAAGGACTTCTTCCTCACTAGTAAGGAGGATAGTGCGATCGCCAGAGGTGCCTGTATTGGGATACGGTCCCTAATGTGGTGGGGTAGGCTGCATGTTTGGTTGGGTACTTATCACCCCTTGGTGTGGGATGGGGTTTTGTAGAATAGCTGGGGGTGGTTGTTTCACATATGGTTTTGGGGCCTGTGGAGGGGCAGGCGGTGCTGAGGGATGTGGTCCATTCACAGAGTCTTTTATCCGATTAAAGTCAACGATTTGGGGGAAATGGTGAGTATAGTGACCAAACTCATCGCAAAGGGCACAAGAAAGGTGGTCCTAATATTGTTGTTGTTCCTTCCCTGGAGTTTGATGTTGTTTCCCCCTTGGGGGTTTTGATTCCCCTAGGTTTGGTTACCCCCAACAGACTGGTTTTGTTGGGGTTGGTTCTAGTTTCTTCCTGATATGGGATTATTATTGTTCCTATTTTTTCCTTTCTTTCTGGCATTGTTCGATTGATGGGATGGATTTGTCATGTTCAGGTGTTCAAAATTTTGATATTGCTGAATGGGAGAAAGTTGAACAAAATTAACCCCAGCGTGTGGTGGTCCTTGTGGTGGATCCATAAGCTGTGGGGGGGCAGAAAATGGACAGTATGGATTATGTTGTGGAAATGATCCATAAGGTACATAGGAAGGCATGGAGCTTTCACTATTTCTTAGGGTATAGGCCGAGGTAGAGGGAGTACCAACACTTGGTTGGATAGGTGGGAAAATTAGGGGTGTCGACGGGGGTCCACTTATGGGTGGAGGCAGGGCAGCAGGGTATGGTTGTTGATAAGGGGGAGGAGGATAATAAGGGATTCCTCCATATGTCAAAGGATATTTAGGTGTGCCATACATGGGAGGTTGTTGAGGCTATGGGTTGTGGTGTGTAGTATTACCAATCAATCTGTCTGCTGAGTGAGACATCTCAATTTTGTCTTGGTCAAATGGCAAGGGTCTAGGGGCGTCTGGGAGTACCATGTATAGGTATTTGGACTAGGCGTAAATGAGTTTGAACTGTTGGGTCTTGCTAATGGCTTCTTCTTCAGTATGGGGGAAGGTGGCGCCACATCTTTGTCAAGGAGGGAAACAAGTGATTTGAGGAACCAATTGAGACATTGTTGGAGGGTAGCGTCAACTTTGCAGAGGCTACATCGTCGACGCCATTCATGGATGTGGTCGGCAATATGTGTGGAGGCAGTTTGTTTGAATTATGAGAGTAGTTCAAGGCCATTGTCATGATGAATGGATAATTGAAAGAAGGTCAAAAATTCTTTGGTCAAGGATTCAAAAGTCGCGTGGGACCCAGATTTTTCTTCTACATACCATTTGGTTGATGGGCTAGTGAGTGTTCATTAAAATAACCTCAGTCGGAAGTAATCATCCATGATTCCATCCGACTAAGGTTATTTAACACCATAGGTGAAACGTCATGATATGGTTGGCAGGATCATCTCCTTCTTTTCGTTCAAACTTGGGGATGTCTGAAGGGAGTTTGGTAGGCATTGTAGGCCATGTGGGGTTATTCAATATGGGATCATTAGTGATTTTATTCAGATCCAGTATGTTGAGGGAAGACAAATATGGCATATGGGGTGGTGGCGGAGGATTAATTTCGAACATAGTGTGAGTGTTCTGAATACCTAACCCTTGGAGGGGACTAGGTGGGTTTGTACTTCCCCCTTGAGAAGAAGTTGCTCCTTTGTTTCCATGTAAAGGAGAGTGAGTGGAAGGTGGACCTTGGGATTTGGACCTAAATAAGGTGGAACCAAGAAACACTGATCCCAAGACAGTAGCACTCACAGGGGTGTGAGAAGGTGGAGCTAATGAGTTGGAAAGACTTGGAACTCCCCCTAGAATAGGAGGGATATTTAGAAGCATCTGAAACGACAGGGGTTCTATGGGTCCCCTATGATGTCTGACTAGATCAGTGAATGTGTGCGAATGGTGGTGAGAGAAAATACATAAACAAGAGCCTTTGCTGCAATATTTGAACCTACACAATATATATCCAAATCAGATGTAATCAGAAGGGCATCATACATAAAGTGTTTTGATAAAGAAGCATATATGTGGATGGGTGGATTTTGTTCATGTGGGGGAACAAAGAAAACAAATGCTCATTTCCTAAAAGACGTAATGTCCTTCCTCTCAAAATATCACTGGACCTTCCAATAGCACTCAACAGTGGGGTTTGAAGCCACTGGAAGAGAAACTAGTGAAGGATGAAGCGACCAGTTATAATGAGGGGTAGAGGGGGCATATCCTAAAAGAACTGGCGATATTTCCCAATAGCCATAAAAAATCCGATCAAGGTGCAATTGTAGCCCACAATTGCCACCTGGGTAGATGTCCTAAAATTTGGTCACTAGGTACCTCATTCAAAGTGCGGAATTTAGATTTTCAGCCTAAGAAATGGGTCAGGGGATGGATCCCATCCAAGAGGTGGGTGCCTCAAGGGGGGACACATAGAACAACCAGACCTTAGCCTTCAACCCTTCACGGGTATCTCCATGCCTTATGGTGTTAGGAACAGTTGACTTGGAGGATTTACAGTTCCATATTTGACAACTTATATTGTTTTGAAAACTGTGAGAACCAGATAACGGAGAGTTTTTGGATGCCTATCCCTGAAATCCTACCTAGACTAAAAGACTTATTTTGGCACCTCCTGTGGAGGAACACTTAGTGATTTTTTAGAAAAAATTTAGATGTGGTTCTTTGAGAGATTGGGGGTGTGAGCCAATCTCGTTGAAACTAAATGGGAGTGGATAGTTTCGTCAAGAAAAGGGTGGGGTGTTTCAGAATCCCTTTGGAGGAAACTTACTTCAACCTCCACATTTTGAGATGAAAACTATGTGAATGAGTGAAAGTGTGCCAATTTTTTAATGAATTAGGTGTCACCTTGTTGCATGTGGACTTCGCTTGGTCCTTACAAGTATTTGATTACCTAATTAACTAAATGTCATTGGAACAACCTTGCGGAATTCAAAAGTCCCTAGGAAGCTAGCATGTGGACATGTGGGTCCTTTACTATTCCTTTAACTCCCTAAGAAATATTTGAAATTATCCTAGATTGTGAACATGTGAGCATGTATGGGCCCTTTACAAAACCTTTAAACTTCCCTAGTGATTTAATCTAAGAAAGTAAATGTCAACACTATCCTATCTTTGTAGCATGTGGGCCTCTATGGGCTCGTTACAATTCTGAGATGTGTTTGAAAAATAAACTAAGAGGAGTCCTGACGAGGCTGTTCTCCTCTCCTAAAGATTTTGTCTTTTTATGGGAGATGAAATTGTCTCTCAACCACTTTCTGATTCTCAAGATCTCTTTGGAGCGCAAGAGAAGAGCATACTCAATTATTGATATCCAATTTCTAGTCCCACTGCAAGTTTTATATGTGATGTAGAATGATTCCAACTTATTTTTTAGTCAAAGCAAGACATCCATGTGGCGAAATAAAAGCAAAAAAGAGGAAAAATAATGATTTTTAACCCCTAAGTGCCTATGTGTTTTGACTAATCCCTTTATATGAGAGGGAATTTAAGTGTGGTGCAGGTTGCAACATGCATGGAATCATCTTTAAGAAGGCTATGGGCCTTCAACAGATCATAAAAAAGATTACAATGTGTATTTTTCTGCACAGGTGCGCGGGTCTCAGACTAGACAGAGGTGCTCTGAGTGCCAATGCACAAACTGAAAAAGACTTTTGAGTGCAGGTGCGCAGAAGGCGTTGAGTAATAAAGTGATTTTTGTGCACGATGCGCGACTGTGGACCAATAAAACCACGCACAACTGTCACATAGTCGTGAAGAAAATTTTGGATGGAATTCTCTCAAGTTAGCTTTGAATTTCATGTTTTGCAGGTCGTCTTGGGCCGATTATGGTACCTACAGGTTAAAAAAACAAAAAGAAGAGCTAAAATAACCCAAATGGGGTAGGAAATTGATACCTTTACCCAGTGGAGTCGCCAATCTGTTGCGCCTATTTTGCACCTAAATGAGAAAAACAGAGGTGCTTACAATCTTAGTTGGGTTAGCTAAGCAAGACAACAGTAAAGGAAAGGGTTAGAAGAATAAAGCGTAAAAGACTAAGCTAAGAATTAAACTAGGAATGATAAAAAAAATTAAACTAAAGTGCATAAGGACATAAGAGCAAGAAACAAACAAGGCTCATGTCACCAATGGAAAGGATTGTATTAGTGAAAACAAAATAGCAAAGAGAAAGGGGAACTTTGGGTCGCTTCTTTCTCCAAGGGAAGGCAAAATAGCACAGTTTGTAGCTAGGAGAAAAGGCTATAAAGTAGAAGGCCAAACTGGCGTAACAGGGACCTACCCCACCCAATGTCACCACAATGGGGAGGTCCTTTCTATTTATGGAGTCTAGGAAACCTGGGGTTTGAAAGGGAAAGGCTCAAAGGATTAAGGCTAGTCTCCCTTTTCACGGATTATTGCCCAAAGAGATAGTCCAATAAAGTATAACCAAGGAGAAGGCAGCTGCTTTCGAGACAAGACAACAATAAAACTAGTATGTGAAGTAATGGTTAATACTTCATAAATCAGTGACTATCTAAGTTCAATATATGAGCAAATAGAACAGTAAATATTGACAAAGTCAATGTTTTCAATAATGACAATGGCAATATAATGTTACTTGTCAATAAATACTAGAACAATATAGCAGCCAATGAATATAATCACTCCTTGAATCAAATCAATGTATTAAACATCATTCAGTTGCTCACATATAAAAATTGTTGCGTCAAGATGAAAAATCCTAGTGGTGACGTCAACTTTAAGGGTTAGTTGTTAGTTAGGGTTTCAAATTTATAAGTTTTTGAAAGTTTGTTTAGTCACTCTCACTTCAACGCTAGAGGCTAAGGATCAGTGCCTAAGGGTTAATGGAGTCAATAAGTGATGGACGCAAGAGTTGAAGGGTAAAAGTTTTCTAAGGACTAGAGGGTAGGTTTTCAAGGTGCTTCTAAAGAAGGGCCTTAAAAGAAGAAACCCTAAGAGAGAGAGGTTCACTTGGTGTTGCAAAGGCAAGGCCTTGTGCTCTCTCCTCTTTCTCGGCAAACGGCTAGCACAATAAGGAAAATTTAACAAAAACAAGAGGTTTTGATGAGGGAGACGTTGCTAAAGCAAGGTCTGCTAGAAAACCCTAGAATGGTATGACCCTAGTGTAGTAAGGCTAGGCTAGGGACGTCTCACTCTTCTTGGCTTCAAAAGAGTATGGCTAGCATAAGGAATGAAGAAAAGAAGTGTAGCTAAGTCTAGGCTCTATTTTCTTATTCAATGGTTTAAGGTCTCTTTGTCAGGGGA
>ML807902.1:125822-146452 GCA_009831015.1 Picea engelmannii
CTTAGAAGGTTCTACTTCTAGAAGATTCCTCCTCTAGAATGTTCTTAGGTGATGGTAGCACTATATAAAGGGGCTCAAGCAATGTAATGAGACATGAAGAGAAGTATTGTGTTTGGAGCGATAGCTCAATAGGAGGATGCCCCATCGAAGAGGCAAGTGAACAGGAGAGGATCTCTTCCATAATAGGATCCATTGTATGGTGTTGCCCTACCTCAAGGGTTTGATAATAATATTGTGTGATTTCTTCTATCTTGCTTTGTGGATCTATTGTGTATTCAGTAATTGTGGTGATTATATTTGTAGATCTATTTTGGTTCTTAACAAAACATGACACATACCATGATACCTGGACCAATTACATCATGGAGCAAGAGTCTTCTCCAATACAAGTACAAGACGAAGGTGATGGATGTTGCTGCTGCTGACAGGACAAGTCTAATGAAGAAGAATAAAGATGGGCCCTCCAGGGCAATGCTCAAGTCAATCCTGCTCTCGGTACTCCATGTCTAGGACCTGTGGGCCTCGAGACATGATCTCCTAGTTATCCCTAGAAATTGGGGATAACACATGGCATAAGTCCAACTCCTTCTTAACAAGAGGTTATAGTCGAGGGGAGCATCAACTACCTCTACTTCAACACACACGGTCTTCCCTCCTAACTGCACGGGGAAAGAAGGGACGATACCATGTGGTCTGAACGAATGACCGTCGAAAGAAATGAGGAGAGTAGGTGACGGAGACAAAACGGGCTGGCCAACGGCCTTCCAACATGCCAACAACATAACACATGTCGAGACTCCCTCATCAACCACAGTGCGGAACATATTCCAAGTAAAGGTTTTCGTGGGATAAGCCACTACTATCTGAAACGCGACGTGGTAAGGTAGATGAGGTTTTAAGTCGGTTGTATCCAGCATGATTGTACCCGGATTATAAGTCTCGATAGATCCTAAAATAGTTAACAAGGCTTTCCTCTGGGAATGGCAGCTTTGGAGGACCTCCAAAGAGGACATCGCGCAAGGGGTTTGTGATAAATCTTCCACCACAGAGTAGTTTCGGGCGGCCCTTGTGTTTGGGTTATGAAAAGCTTTTTGAATGCAGCTTTGGGAATGCGTGTCATTGTTTTGCCCAACGTCTTCTCAATCTGTAGAGGAAGAGATGGGAGTTCAGCTTCTTTACCCTTCTCAGAAGTACTTGGTTTACTATAGTCATGCGCTCTAGTCGATATAAAAGCATCACCCGTCACCATATATACGTTCATGGATGCGGGGTTGTTCGCAGGCAGAGAGGGGTCTTGGTTTCCCCCTTCCGTGCTTGCAGAGGCTTGGGTTAGATTTTGCCCATGTTGAAATGGATTGGTCAACACAGCTTGTTGTTGTTGCATTACAAACTTTTGGGCCTCTGCAAGTCGAGGACATAGATGGGTCGGGTGGTCTTCCACGCACAAGTTGCACGGATACCTCGCCTTTCGTTTCTCAGTGTTGTCCCCGCTAGCATTATCGGTAGGTTTTTTATCCCCCTTACCCTTCTTTTGTAGTTTTTTCTTTCCTTAAGATGCTGGGTGGCCTTTGGGTTAGTCGATTGTACTATGTGTAACTCCGACGTTTTGGTAGGGGGAGCAGCCAAAGTAGTAGTTTGATTGGCCGTTGTGTGTTCTATAGATAACTGTTGCAACTGCTTCATCAATTTCTCAACGGACTTTGTTTGTGTTGAACCAACAATACCATCGGCATGTGGTCCAACTCTCTGTCTAGTTTTATCCAGTATTGACTGTGGCACATCTTGCAAGATGTTGTATAATAAACCGGATTGAGAATATATGAGCTCAAATTGTTGCGCTCTCATGATGGCGTCTTCTTCGGAGAATACTCCCGACATTGCGACGTCTTTGGATAACTGCGGGACCAAAGACTTAAGGAACCACTCAAGCAAGAATGTTGGTGGGACTGGCACCTTAATTAGACTCTTCCGGCATTTCCATTCTCGGATGTGATCAGAGATATGGTCCGCTGTCATCTGTTCGAAATTGGTCAGCAGCTCTGTGCCAACGTCATATCTCACAGGTAACTGGAAATGGTTTAGGAAAGCCATTGCCAGCTCACCGAAGGAAGAGTATCTTGAGCGATCGAGATCAATGTACCATTTCGCGACACTCCCAATGAGAGTATGTTGAAACAATCGCAACTATACAATCATCTTTCAATGAATTAGATGAGCACCAAATATGGAAGGTAGTCACATGATCTCCTGGATCTTCGTTAGGCTTGGCTTCGAACTTTGGAATGTCCGAAAGAAACTTCATTGGAATAGGAGGCCAACGCGGATCGTGACAAATAGGGTCATTCAACAACCTTGTCAAATCTGGCAAGTGCAAAGTCGTCGGGAAGGGTAGTTTGGGTTGTTGGTGATAACCTGGGAAAGAGGGGCCTGGAGTTTGACTGGCACCAGGTTGCTAGGAAAAGTTTGGTTGTTGGCCCGGATTCTGGTAGAAACCATGGCCCTGGCCAGCGTATGGATTTTGCATATGTGGAGACATCATCGACTGATTTCCCAAATAGGACATAGATGGTTGGGCATGCATTATATTCGAAGGACTCTGGGAAGGGTTGCCCCATGTTGGTCCCGTGGGGATAGGCATAGTAGTTTATCCGGGGTTCCATTGACTGTGGAAATAATTACCCCAGATCGGCATTCCGAACGAGGAAACAAATCCCTGCCAAGAATTCCAAGGCCCTGATGTGGAAGAAGTTCCTGGGTTTGCCCCCTGTGCAGGAATAGTAGCCTGCTCAGGAAAAGATTGTCCAAAACTGGGATTGCCCCCAATCGGAAAGGCGGATGACGAGAAGGCATTGTTACCAAACGTTCTGGCCAAAGAAAACAGTGTCGAACCTACTGGCATGTTATGCGAAGGTGGTCCTTGACTCCCCGCTCCAAATAAACTATGGTATGTAGGTTGTCCGGTGGATTGTTGGTGTGAGCCATCGAGTGAAGGGGACGAAGGAGGAATATAACCTCTGTAAGGGAAAGCGTTAAAAGGAGCAAGAGTGCCCCCCATGTGACCTTGCAGAGGAGCGCTAGAGCTCCCTGCCCTCAGACCTGAAGTTTGTAAAGTGGAGTAGGAAAGTACAGGGCTTGTACCCGAACTAGGCATCTCGTATGAGAACGAAGGGCCTGTCGCACTTGGTGTGAAAGGGGTTGTGGTCGCTACCAAAGACGAGATCGAACCACTGTGAGATGTAGAAGCGGTCGAGGCCATGGTGGCTCGGACTGGTGACGGTGGGTTAGGAGGTGAAAACTCTCCTGTGGTGACAACCGTAGTGGGAATTGAAGAATTCCCAGAAGGAGTAACAACATTTATTTCCATTATTGTGTGCAACACTGTTTGGCGCTCGTAAAATTGAATTGGTACAATGAAAGGTGCCAAGAAATCAGTGGTTGGGGTTTCAACCGGGCCAAGAGCATTCGCTTCAAGGTCCAAAATGGTCGATTCCTCCAGATGTTGGTCGGGCACAATTGCTTGTAACCCGGTCGCTTCAAAAGACCCTTGTTGGTCTAGCTTTCGCCTTAGTGGTGGCGGGGGTGGCTCTAGTGTAACCGGTGGCAGGCCAAGAAGCCTTCGTGACCGGCGGAGCTCATGATCCTCCACTATGTGAGAGGATCAAAGACACTCTAAGGTAGTCTAAATGTTCAAAAGTAACACACTCAAAAAAAAAATCCCTAGAAGATAAGACAGGCAAACACTAAATTAATTGGAAAAACAGTTACAACAACCAACACTAGAGCAACTTACCAGTGCAAGTGCAACTTGAACAAGGAAACACCCTCCAGGTATACTCTACAAAGTGTGGCCCAATGTCTATCCTAGGTACCGCAGTATACCCCTGCAGTCACCTGTGTATGTCACTAAAAAAGATAGACAACT
Organism: Picea engelmannii; assembly: GCA_009831015.1. NCBI lineage: Eukaryota > Viridiplantae > Streptophyta > Pinopsida > Pinales > Pinaceae > Picea > Picea engelmannii. The sequence continues at coordinate 129,745 of ML807902.1, forward strand.
AGGTTCTCAGGGCGCGAACAGTCACCAGGGGAGTATAGTCAAAAGTCGGGTAGACCACAATGAGCAGGGTATCGAGCTTGAAACATGTCAAGGGTATCGAAAGAAAGTGGTCCAGAAGACAACTGAGGACCTCGAACGGATTCGAGACCCACGAAGCCCTGTGGCAAATGCAATCGACGGAATCCCAAAACAAGCCCTCTATATGTGTTCTCCACTACGATTGGTCCAGCTTTGGAGGGGTTATCTCCGCTACCTTTCCGCACACGACCTTGTGTTTATCCCCTGTGTTAGAGGGGGGTCCTAGATAACTTTCATGATACTGGACTTAGACACTCCCTAAATCAGACTCCAATGTTTGATTTAAATGGCCTTGAAGGTTTCCTCTCCAACCTAATCCAAGACCCTAATCCTGAACTACTTGGTTAACCCTACAAACATAAAAGTCTAATAAATTTTAGATTTAGCGTTAATTTTATGGATTTGACTTATGTCAAGGGATATGAAAGTGAAACTGATGATATGTAAAAGACGAAAGCAAAAATGAATAAAAAACTGGAAACAAAAACTTTCACTTAATGCAAAATTTCAACAACTTTTCAAATTTTATTTTTTTTTTAATTTTCTAAGATTTTGGACAACAAACTCAAAAGGAATTTCACTCGACTACGAGCTACTTATGATCTAAGTAAAACTGCAAAAACTTATGAAATAAACGACTTTTCCCTAGCTAATAGTGCAGAATCACACTCTTCAACCAAACAAGAAAATGAAAGAGATTTTTTTTTTTTTTAAATGCTGATAAAGCAAAAAAGGAAAAATACCAACAAGTAAAAACCAAGAAAAACAATTATGGCCTAATCGCAGATCGCAAAGAATCACTTCAACAAATCACACACTAGCAACTTTAAAAAATGACTCTAACACTTGTCTAAAAACCCTAAAAAAAATTCTTTTTTATGACAACTTTTAAATGAAAAAAAGCAAGCTAAGGCTAAGATTAATCCTAAGCTACGGACTGCTGAGACAGAGATTCAAACACATGAGAGGGATAATTCTCATCAAGGGAAAGGATGATTGCCTTACCCTCAACAAAAACTATCCTGCACAAGCACGCTATTGATAATCCAACAGCAAACGTGTGAATGCGAGTTGTATAGAGACAGAGGGCGTGTACACGCAGGCTGACCTTGTACAGGCCACGTGTATCTCTAAACTCTGAGAAAAAATAAAAACAGACAACCCGAACCAGGTAGAGACCACTGATATTGATAACCAGGATCCCTTGAAGACTTGGACACTCTTTTTAACAGAAAAAACAAACAATGTAAGGTAAAAAAAATTGTAAAACCAACCAATCTGAGACAAGACTGCAAACAACTAAGACTTAGAAAGAATCCCAGAAAACCCCTGAGAATGTCTGATTCTGACAGGGAAGAGGATGATTGCCTCAAAAATTCTCTGGACTCTACACGCTACTGCTACTTCTTCAGCTAGCGTTCACACGTGGGCTGTAAGAGAGTAAGGCGCGAGCACACGCGTGCAGACCTTATGCAGGCCGTGTGACCTCTGTGGGTCTCGAAAAAAACACAGTCAAGAAAATAACATAGACAGCTGGTATGGGAAACTAGACTCTCTGCTAGCTCAGACTTTACAGAAACTAAAAAAAAAACAGGCAAGAAAAACCAATCTTTTAAACTACCCAAAAACAAATAAAATTCCTAGGAACCCTAGAGACTTCCCCTGTGTGAGGGAAATCTCCTTACAGACTAGAAAATAGGGTTATACTTTGCACACAGATATGACTAAGAAAAATCTACTTTCTACCTTCGTCCCCAGACTTAAATCCCATTTCCTTGTAGTAAATACATGGCCAGATCAACCTACCTTGTTCTAGGCATTCGATGTCGATCCCTTGTCGCACTTGATTACTTGTTCACAGTTCTCCTTCCAAAGATGACCTGCATACAAGACAAGCAACAACTACACATGCATCTTACCTATAGACTAACGGGTTAGAGATTCAAATATGTACTTAACAAACTATGAATAACTCATGAATTGGGACGAGAAAAGCATTTTCTTTATTACTTTGAATGAGTCAACTTACAAAAAATCGAGACCGGCCACCGCTCTGYGAACCTGATCCTGGGCTCCTCTTCAACTGTCCTCCAACTTCTTTGCTTAGTATCTCTTCTGGCACAAGGATGGCTAAAGGGTTGAGACAATGGGAATATGAAAATGAGCAAAGTTTCTTTGCTATTTTTTTTCCTCTTCCAAATGGGACCCCTAGCCCTTCTTTTATAGGCTAGAAGAAGTTAGGTATTTGAACGAACCCTCGGCCATGCATGGCCGAGAGTTTCAGTTAACTCACCCAGAGCTGTGTTCTGTTGGCAACTTTCATTTTTTCATGTTTTTGTCGGTCCACACAGACAGTTTTAGGCCAGCTAGCGTGTACATGCGTGCAGTAATAGAGTAGGGCACGTGGGCCCTTATAAAAGAGGTTTTTTAAAGAGTTGTTCAACAGTGCTTTGGCAAAGAAGGGATCTGAGATGGCTTGATGTCAGGTAAGCATGTATGGTGCAATTTAGGGTTATAACAAAGGAGCACACTAGTATTAGTCTCTCTCTTAGTCCTTTATTTGTACTTTATTTCTCTTTCCTTGGAGTCACTAGTTTTTCTTGGAGCTTCTGGGAGCATCTTGAAGAGTTTCATATTAGGGTTTCATCCCTTGAAGACTTGGATATTAAGGTTTTGAGATGAAACCCTAGGCTATACTTGTTGAAGAAAAGAAGAGGAGGAGACGTCTTGCCTTGGAGGACATGTTTGTGTGATACTAGCTTGTTAGAGCTCCTTGGTGTGAGCTAGGGTTTTTTATTGTCTTACCTGGCTAGGTTTTGGATAGCTATGGTATGTACATGAACTTCATCTTTATGTATATACATAAATTTTTAGATGTCCTTTATAATTGTAGATTTAATTTTCGGCAATCTATTTCTTCATGGTTTTGTAATTTTCAACACTTATGTCTTGATGATTTGACATAAGATAAGGTTGTAATTGTTAAGAGATTTAACATTTATATTGAAGAAGATAAATCAAAATTTTTGTTGTATTCACAACAATCATAAATTATTTTCAAATCTATTTTATGCATGATAAGATTGCCTTAGAGGTTGAAATTTATCGACATGCTTTCGGTATATTTTCTCTTGAACTACCTAGTGGGTCGAGGTTGTTAAGATATGAAATATTGTCTATTATTGCTACTATTTTATTTATAGTTCATAACATCCATAAGGCTAAAAATTCAAAAGGTTAAGATCCAAGAAACCTTTAATTAATAAGTGAAATTTCTACATCTAATGATGCACCTTGCATGTTGGCCTTACCAGTTTTAGGACGTGATGATATCAACTTCAACCCCAACACATTTGGAGACACTCTTTAAGTTCCAAGAGTTGGTCGTTTTATAGTGGATCTGTTCATTTATTGTATTACAAGACATACTTCTCAACAATTGATGTTGGTTCATAGTGACATTTACAAGCTTGTGACCACTTGCTTTCAAGGGGAAGTTAAGTATTTTATCACCTTCTTTGATGTAGTTTTTACTCATACGTCCATAGGATCTACCCCATTGTTTTTTATAGATGATTATTAGCATATTTTAATAGATTTCTTCTTTCCACATTATAATGTTGGACCTTAGTCCTATTTGGATGTACTATTTTTAGCAACTTCATTTTCAAGGACAAGTTGTGCCATGCTTTGTACCTTTAGCAAACCGGCCTACTTCATTAGATCATTCTTCTATACCTCTACTAAAAGCCAACCTCACTAGGTTGTGGAACCATGTTGGGGTGTGAGATATGGCATTTAAGGGGGGTTATCTTTCACTATATGGCTCACATTCAATATTCAAGGGAAGGGTGGGGGGGTTATGCAATTCCTTCTCTCTGCCTCGTGTTCTTATTAAACATGGATGTTGTGAATAGGGTTCACCTTTGAATCTTGACCATGATCAACCCTATATTCAAGTTGGGTATCCCCACACCAACTCTCAATTATACTTAAGTCCCTCTCACTCCTATTTGTATTCAAGTTGGGTGTCCATAAACCCACTCTTAGCTTGACGAAAACTCTCGTAGAAATATTCAAGTTGAGTATCCTTAAACCCAATCTCAAATGTATTCGAGTTCTCTTAAGTATATTCAAGTTGGGCATCTATAAACCCACTTTGAGACTATATTCGAGCTTTCTCAATGATATTCAAGCTAGGTATCCTTAAGACCACTATCAAACTATCGAGCTTTATAAGTTGTATATGAGCTCCCTCAAGTGTATTTTAGTTGGGAAATCCATAAGCCCACTCACTTTTTCTTTTAGGCCAAGGATAACCATATATTGAGTTAGTTCTCTATAAACCCACTCTCCCATTTGCATTTCATCATTCTTGATGGCCTCGCACCCAACTTAAGGGGGGATATTGAAATGGTTTAATCATCACATACAACCATGGCCAACCTCACTCAGTGATCATCATTATTGTGTATTAGTGCTTCTAGTGATTTGCTTGAAGCCAACCTAGTCAACACTCATTTTCGTTACACCCAACCTAGTTATTATGAGAGCCCATGGTCCTTGCACAAGGTACCCTACAGCTTAAGTGGGTCTAATGATTAAAAACACATACTTCCTCCTTGGAGATCATAAGTTCAAATCCAAAAGGTGGTAGGATATGTACATCTTCATAGACTAAGCAATCAAATCATTGCACGAAGGGCTCCCATATTCCAAAAAGAAAGGGGTCTCATACATCAATTTGGCCTCTCATTGACTATGCCCATAAAAATTAGATTACTATTATTATCGTTCTTATTATAAATGCACACTCATGGCTCATTTGTAACATCATCTTGAGCTCTTGCTCTCTCACACAAGGGACTCATTCTTTTAGTGCAAACATCATATCTAGAATTGCTCTCTTTCATGGTGTAATCTATTGTTCAAAGGTTTTCCCTCGAGTGTTGTGATCTATTGTTCTATGGTGATTTCTCTCTAAAGGTGCACTCACTAGTTTTTTCTATTGCACACTAGTGCATATTTATATTTTGCCCTATTGTTGGTTTATCTTCTCTTCATGCAAATTTGGTGTTTGTCTATTTAGAGTTCGTTGGTTAGTTCTGTTCAATCCTCCTATGGATCTTAACAGTGAGAAAAAGCTTGTGATAAACATTTTATTTCATTCATGTTTTAAGAAATATTTGATTATAAGTACTTCTTATGACACCACATGTTATAGGTATAGATATATGAAACCAAACAAACACAAAATGGTTGTAGCGATAGTCACCTCGGTTTCCAACTAACATTTCTCAAGTTAGAAGACGAAACTAGAGAGATACTTCTTGCAAACACTTTGTCATTAGATTACACCCATGTGTCCAAGTTTATTGTAAAGTTAGTTGGATTTGACAATGACCTCTCTGTTTGATATTTTGTTAAATGTTGAACTGTAGTGAATACGATGGACACGTACAAGAAATCCCATGGAGAAAATGCTTACCGTAAAGTTCCATGACTTTTAATGCAATTGTAAAATCTTCTTTCAATGCCAACACTTGGTATAGTAATTGATTCTGAAATACTTAAAAAGGAGAAGCTTCTTGTATGTATATGTGAAAGCATGCAAAAACAACATAATCCCAAAGGAAATGACTTTCTAACAAACTAATAAAGTAATGTTTGAAGATACAAATATGTGTTTCAAGCTTCAAGGAATTCAAATTGAATGGTAAGGAACTTGAACATATTTTGTAAAGTGCGTGCTATAAATATATATGTTTTTATCTTGGATTTTAGGACATACTTCATTTGTTTGTGATCAGTAAATAGTACAAGATAGTCAAATTGCAGGCTCTTGAATACCGCTTCTGTAAATCATTTCTCCTTTGGAAATGCCGTCTTCCAATTTCCCAAATATGTCAAAAATAACCCCGATAGAATAAAAAGGTTATTAGGCCTGTTATTGTAGGAAGAGTGTTGGCAGCCATGGATGCCAACTGTTTAATTTTCCATGAAGCTGCCTAATAATGGAGCAGATGAATTCTCAACAAGGTTCTCAAAGACATTATAATTATATATTCCACCATGTATTAAGACCATGTCTAGTAGAAGGTTAGTTGTAATCCTAATCATGAACAAAATATTATTATGGTTAATACCATGATCCAAGGGCTTTGCTTTTGTAGATAGCTGGTAAGAGCACCTTTCGGCAACAATGCCTTAGCTATACATTTAATCTCAAATTAGTCCTGATGCTCTCCGATTCAATTGTTGGAAATGAGTAACTACCTGAATGATACTCATTTTACCAAGTGAAGATTCACATTCCTATAACTCATTACTAAAGCTATATAGAGAGCTGGAAAAATGTATCTATTTTACTAACATGGAATGGAGTTTAAGGAAGAGCATAGCAATTCAAAGCCCTTCGAGTGATCGTATCTATCAGATGAAGAATCATTGTTCTCACTATAACATACCCATTTTTTACAGTAATGCAATACAATTGAGCTTAAAATTGTATCAGAATCATTTGCTTGGGTTCCAATTATTTTGCTGAACTTGTTTATTTGCCCAAAATATTAAAAATTACAGAAAAGATTATGAAACTCCACGTTATAAATGTGCTGAAAAGTAATACAATCATTTCCCCACTCTGCCCATTTTCAAATATCAGCATAGGAGTAAACTATACAGACGTCTTGGCTAAAGACAAGCTCACAGGAGAACTTCTTTAAGCTCACCCGATGATCCCAGGATTAAGTGTCATTTACAATCCAGAGTTCCTCATTTTAAAGAAACAGATTACAAGCCACGGAATTAATTGATTAAAAGCTACTTTACAAGTAAATGAGATCGGCATTTTACAAAGACACTTGCATGGAGTTCCAGCTTCTAAATGACTGCAAAACTTCAAAGATTTGGAAATGATTTCCAGCACACCAAGTTGCTTCATATACAGGAGACCCCTGAGCAACCTACACAAACAAAATCAAAATGAATGAGGAACAATGCAAAAGGAAAAAGATGTTACCATAGAATGTAAGGATTAGTCCTGATGCAAAATCTCCACAATTTACACTGCTCCATTTTTATGACAAATAGTTGATTATGGTATAATTTAAAAGACTGCTCACCAACCAATGGCCTAATATGTTGCAAAGCAATATTGATCAATATTATGCAAAAATATAGCCCAGAACTGGCTATTACAAGACCAATTGTAGAATACTTCCACAATCTTTCATTGCAAAATTTGAAATATGCCTGGAGGTATAAAATCTTTATGGGAAGCACTGAATTAACTCTTTGTTCCATGTAGTAATATATAATGCATTACAAAAAAAAGGTATACCAAATATATAGACGAAACATTTTCTCCAGGGTTGTTTCCTTGGTGCTTGATCTCAGTGCTCAAAACAATGCCAATAGGTATCATATCTGACATCAACAGGCAGCTTGCCTTTATACAAAGATGTGCCCACCAAAATCGAAAAACTCAGCTCGATAAATGACTCAGCAAGGCTGTAATTTAAGAGTTTGATTCAGACTCACCAAAAGCTTGGTGACAGAAATTCTTCAAAATAAGGGTTTTCTTTTCCTTTTTGGCATTTATAAATGATGCTGGTGAGGTTTTATATACACACAAGTTTGACTCACTGGCATCAAAAAACCACATGTCACTCAGTGTGACTTGCTGCTGGTGAGTTTGACTCACCAAAAGGAAGACTCGGGACCAAATTAACTCAGGTCATCAGCAGAACCAAGCACGATTTACCCCAGGTGTACTCGGTGCTTTTTTCAACCATGGTACCCACAAATAGGATTGAAATCTACGATTGAAACTAGATGCCTACTTCTTGTCATCTTCAAACATAGACTTAGCTCATTACCAAATATTAGCAGTATTGAGTTTATTTCTGAAACCATTAACTTTATTAAAAATCAGCAATAAGCCCACTAGTTACAAAGTACCACAGATAAAGCACATTAAGATCCAGGAAGTTATTTCTATGGAACATCAAACCAGAGGTTGATATAACCAAGACAAAGGCTACAAGAAGCAAAGGAATTATGCCATCTCTTCAAAAAATCACCCCACAATGTAAAAGAATCTTGCAACATAAGGTTGAAAATTTCTAGCCCTGTGTCTTTGAAGGAGCTGAGCCTAAACTCCCTTGAAAAAAGACATTATGTAACCACCACTATCACTATCTTCTCCATTTGAAAGGGTAGGTCGCCTCATATATTAATGTGTACAAGGACAGCAGGTTAGGCCATACATTTGCATAGCTGATTAACAAGGATCTTCGCAGATGCTATAAAACATGGTAGTAAAATGGCTTTAACCAACAGAACACCTGAATGAGCAAAATTGTCCAACAGAGAGGCAGGCCCGACCTTACTGATAGCATATCACTGATTTCTTATGATATCCTCGCTAGAGCCTAAAATTGAGGGCATGCATGCACCAGACTTCAATTCTAGGATGGGCATAATTTTGGAAGGATTGTACATCATGGCAAGAAATAAGAATTTAGGCAAATGGGTAAAAATAGAAGTATATTTTTTTCTGGTGGGGGAAAAAGAAGCTATATATTGAAATACATTAATTTACACAAAAAATACAAAATTATCTGATCTCTTGTGGTGCTAGTACTTTGATATCAGACTTACTGTTAAAGTGCCTGACTCTACCTTATTTGCATTTATAAACCTAAATTTTTCTGCTGACCTGCTAAACTCTACACAGAATACTTCTTTTAAATATGTGAAAAATGTCAAGTTTGTCAGACCTGCAGTTTTCATTTAGAGACCAAAGTAGATAGATTAAGAGAGGAAGGTTTATCAGACAAACTGTTTGTGTTTTGCACCAGCTCCTTTTTGATAGTTCTCTACCCATCCCATATTCATTCTTCAAGCCTCTGATTAAGTTCTTGGAATTCATTCTACAACATAAAAACCTTGTTATCTAAAAAAACTCCTGCAGTCAAGGCCAACAACTCCAATCTGTTGGATTTTCCTTATTTACAGAGCATTAGTGTTACTAGTGTTATTTTACTTTGTTACCATTAGCATATATATCAAGTACTGAGCAGTGGCAACATAAACAAGAGACAGAAAAGAACACAAGAGATTTATCCTGGGAAAACCCCAAATGGGGGAAAAAACCCAACAATCTTTCTTAGATAGATTCCATTCACAAAGCAAGTCCAATCAGATAAACCCTAGCACAAGTGCTAGCTCAACCAGAAATACCACCACAGCTGCAACAACACCATACAAAGGTAGTGCACCTCCTTGAGGAGTAGCACACAAGAGAGAGATACCAAAAGACTAAGCAAGAATAAACTGTGCAGTTGCAGCTACTGCGTCACCTCCTCCAAACATGCGCCTTGCTTCTGTGTAGCTGGGAGAGTGAGTGAGTGAACAAATGAGCTAAGGTGCCTCCTTATTTATAGTCTTCTTGTCCTTCTAGCTGGGCCTGCTTCTCTTTTGGGAAGGTGTCTTTTCATTATACTTTATTCTTCTGGGACGACTTCTCTTCTAGGGTATTTCAACATCTGTCCAATGGATCTCTTGCTTCTGGAATCTTCTCCACATCTAAAAAAGGTCATCTAGGGGGGAAAGATCCTCCCGTAGTTACCAAAACATCAACACTCCCTCTTAGCTAGGGAGGCATCTTTCACGATGTCTTCATCTGGTAGTCCATTGACTACTCTACAATTTGCTAGCAGGCACACAACTGCTACAATGCCTTCGGTAGCTCGAATCATCAGGCACAGTCTCTGCGATCAAACGGTAGCACACACAATTACATCCAAACGATCTGGTAATCTCCATGACAATCAGCTAGTAGCACATCGCTACTACAATGTCATCCAATAGATCACAACCATTGCCAAGTAGTACAGAACTACTGTCCAGAGACACACAATCACTACTAGTGGAACACATCCACTGTAGTAGCACACAGCCATTGTCCGGAGTCACACAGCTTCTGCCAGTGGAACGTATCCACCGTAGTAGCAAATAGCTATTGTCCAGAGACACACAATCTCCGCTAGTGGTACACAACCACCGTAGTAGCACACAGCTACTGTCCAGAGACACACAGTCTTTGTCAGTGGTACACAACCACCTAAGTAGCACACAGCTAATGTCCGAAGTCACACATTCTCTACCAGTGGTACACAACCACCAAAGTAGCACACAGCCTCTGCCAATGGAACACATTCATCGTAGTAGCACACACCTACTGTCCAGAGACACACAGTCTCCATCAATGGTACACAACCACCATAATAGCACACAGCTACTGTTCAGAGTCACACAATCTTCGCCATAGTCTTCGACTACGTGTGTGATGTTTCTTCTCTTAGCAGGTCTGACAGTGCATTACCCCCTCAGTCACCTCACGTGACTAATCCAGGGAACCCTCGACCAGAGGGGTTAGTCAACATGAGAAGAAACAACACACCTCCCTCTCAACGAGGGTGGACATTCAGCAACACTACAAGCTTGTTCCTGAAGTACTCATACTTCACTCTTGACAAGGGCTTGGTGAGAATGTCCGCTATCTGCTCGTCCGTGGATATGTACTTGAGCTCCACAGGTCTTCTCTCCCCCATGTCTCGGATGTAATGATATTTGATCTCTATATGCTTAGACCTATCATGGAATACAGGGTTCTTGGTAAGCTTCATGCAACTTTGATTGTCACAATGTATCAAAGTTGGCTCCAATTCTATATCAAATATCCCAGCTAGCAACTTCTAGAGCCACATTGCTCCACGGCTTGCCACGCTTGTTGCGATATACTCTGCTTCTGATGTACTCAGTGCTACTGAAGTCTCCTTCCTGCTCAACCATTAGATCATGCTTGACCCAAACTAAAACAACCTCCAGAAGTACTTTTTCGATCCACTGCACTTCGTGCCCAGTTAGAATATGTATATCCCTGCAGCTTCACATCTCCATTTGAGACATATCTCAATCCATATCCAATGTACCATGAAGGTACCTCAACATATGCTTTGCTGCCATCCAATGTACCTGTCTAGGTTCAACCATGCGTTGATTCAAGGTATTCACTGCAAAGTATATGTCTTGCCTGGTGTTAACCAAGTACATTAAGGATCCAATCAATTGTTTGTACATCGTACTATCCACCAAATCTGAATATTTGTCACTCAAGAGCTTCAGATTTATCATCATGGGTGTGGTCAAGGACTTGCAGTCCATCATCCTGATTCTCTGTAGAATCTCAACAATATATTTTCCTTGGTTAAGGAAAATCTCATCTAATCTCTGCCACACTTTCAATCACAAGAAGTAATGCATCAGACCTAGATCCTTCATCTCAAACTCTGAAGAGAGCTCCCTCTTGCACCCAACTATGAGCTTCTCATCTCATGTCAAAAACAAGTCATCCACATATAGGATCAATGGGAAACCATCCACGAGCTCATCAAATAATTATCCGATTTAGCATATCATGTCTTGGGTGCCTCTTTAGGCCGGTACAAAGCCTTCTTCAATCTGCAAACATGAGACTCCTTCTCATGTATTTTGTGGTTGCTCTATGTACACTTCTTCTGGATACTGGAGCAAGTGTCTCGTCATAATGTTCTCCCTCTTGCTGGGAGAATCCTCAATCCACAAATCAAGCTTTGTACATCTCTATGCTGCTATCTGCGACATGCTTGATCTTGTAGATCAATCTTGGAAGTCACTACTGACTTCCCTTCTGGTCTCGAAACCACCTCTCACACATCATTCTTCATGATGGACTGATACTCCTCCATCATGGCATCTTTCCATTCCTGCTTCTCAACAGCTTCTTCAATGGTGGGAGGCTCCAAATCAATGATGTTTCTCATCAGAAGGACTGGCTATCTATTGTATTGGTTCCATGCTTCTCATAATAAAAGGTCAGATCTTTGCTTGTGTTTCTATATCTTGAATGTATTGTGATCTTTCATGTGTTAGATGAATCTTGTATGAACGAATTTAATAACTGGATAACTCAATAAGTCACCTACACATCAAACACAACAGAGGTAGTGAGTGGTTTCAAGCGAAAAAATTGGCTTGGGATCATTACAGTGATATCAGAGCTTTGATCCTCTAAACCTATGGAGGGATTAGTGCATGCAAAGGTACAGTGGAATCTTCATGGGTAGAAGGAAGAAACCAAGCAGTGAAACAGAGGCCGAAATGGAAAGGTCAGGGGATGACCGTGAGCCTCAAGGCTTGGCCTTCTTGGCAGCCGAATTTGACAAGTTCTAGCAGTCCATAAACCTCACGGAAAGCAAACCGGTCCACCACTTAGATGAGTACCAGGAAACCAGAAGAAGGGGACAGGCCGAAATTTCTGAAACCTTGAAGAATGTTGACGAGAATCTACAGAAGATGAACCAGAACCAATCCCGGATAACTGATCTTCTGATGCAAATGACCCATCAAGGGAAGGACCCTGAAACGTATAGGAATAAGGAGGCTGGGGGATCCGATGGATCCCATGGTGAGATCAGATATAACCCGAAGAAAGCTCCCAGATCTGAAGGAAGTCAGGGAGGAGGCACGTCCAATGGTCAGATGGGTAGCAGGATCAATCCTAGGCCATACATGCCCACGTTCACAGATGAACAACTAGGCCGACAATTGGGTAGCAGGGCTAACCCTAGGCCATACATGCCCACATTCATAGATGAGCAAGGGCAACAGGATCAGATGGAGGACTTTGTTGAACAAATGACGAGATGTACCAAGGAGTACTACAGTTTGGATATGAGGATTCAAAGACAGATGTCCCTGGAACAGTATTGCCAACTCAGGTTCAGAAATCAACCTAGGCCGAACCACAGGGGCAGTTTTGAGTTTGAACGAAAAGCAGGGAAGATGGAGATTCCATATTTTGATGGTACGATCAAGATGACAGCACAAGCTTGGGTACAAAAGCCGAATACCTACCTACAGCTTAACCCCATGAAAGAGATGGAAGCCATCAGGTTTGCCACTATGTACTTGGAGGGCAAGGCTCATGATTGGTGGTATCATGGACTCACCACATTAGGCCACAATCAAATAGTATCCTACCCAAAATTTACTCAGAGACTCATGGATAGGATTGATCAAGGGGATCCTGACCTACACTTCCGAGAGCTCACACAGCTAAAAGAAACTGGCACAACTGAGATGTATATTGAGGAATTTCAGAGGTTGGCAGTAATGGTGCAAGACATTTCGCCAACTACACTCATGATGCTCTTCACTGAGGGGTTGATGGAACCCTTGAAGGGTTGGGTAAAGGCTTTCAAGCCTACCAACCTATAGGAGGCTATCTGGAAGATGAAGGATTTGGGACCAGCTGCTAAACCAAAATTCATACCCAAACCACCTCTTAACAATGGTGGAAGAGATCAAAGGCCTCCAATGAACCCGAGAGGACGTGACCCAAGGGATTTTGACAAGGGTCGTGGCAAAGTGGATGAAAACACCAGGAGGGAGTTGAGAAGGAAGAAACTTTGCTTCGCTTGCAAAGAACCATGGAACCCAGCACACAAATGCGTGGGTCGTGGTCAAGTACACTACATTGAGGTCACTTCAGACAACGAGGAAGAGGAGATCGACCAAATACAAAACATGGAGGCCGAAACCATTGAGACAGAAGAGGAGCAGATCACAGGACAGGACAGTATGGCCACTTTGGCATCTATCAGTGGAGTGCCCAAGTATAACACCTTCTGAATGAGGGGGGTCTTGCAGGGACAGAGGGTTTCAGTTTTGATTGATGGAAGAGCTTCCCACAACTTCATTGATTCAGCATTATTGAAAAGGAGGCACATACCCACAGTAGAATTTGAAGGATTCAAGGTGGAAGCACTATGCCCTACGACATATACATTCCGAGCATGAAGCTTACCTTGGGTAGGCATGAGTTGATACAGGACGTCTATGTCATGGACCTTCCGGATACCAACATCATCCTAGGGGTTCAGTCGCTCAGCACATTGGGGCCTATCACCACCAACTACAAAACTATGGAAATGTCATTCACAGAGGAGGGTGGGCGAAAGGTAGTGCTTTGGGGCATGACATGGAATGCTTCAAAGGTAGTCACGGCCAAGAGGATGGAGGCCATCTTCCAGAGAGATGAGATACTATACGCAGTTGAATGCAGGATTGTGACACGTATGGATGAGCACGGCAAGGTTCACTACACCCCAGAGATCAAAGAAATCCTTGACAGGCACCACAAGGTGTTTGGGCCTATTCCTCCGGGGGTACCACCAGATAGGGGGTTTGAGCACATTATTGAGCTAGAGGAAGGGGCCAAACCAGTTATTACCACACCATACAGACATCCCAAGAAGTACAAAGATGAGATAGAGAAGGCCATCAAAGAACTTCTGGACATGGGGCACATCAGGCCTAGCAGTAGCCCTTTTGCTTCTTCAGTAGTGTTGGTGAAGAAGAAAGATGGCACTATGAGGATGTGCATTGACTTCAGGGCCTTGAATAAAAAGACCATCAAAAACAGGTATTCGATACCAAGGATTGATGAACTGTTGGACGAATTGCATGGGGCCATCTACTTCACTAAGATTGATCTTCGTTCTAGTTATCATCACATCAAGATGAGGGAGGAAGACATCTCAAAAACAGCTTTTAGATGTCATTACGGCCATTATGAGTTTTTGGTGATGCCCTTTGGCTTAACCAACGCCCTTGCTACGTTCCAATCATGTATGAACCATGTGTTCAACAAGCAGTTGAGGAAGTACCTGTTGGTATTTTTTGATGACTTGCTTATCTACAGCAAGACGTGGGAGGAGCATCTCAAGCATGTGGATCAAATTTTTTCAATCATGGAGGAATAGTCACTGTATGCTAAGGAATCCAAATGTGAGTTTGGAATGACAGAGGTCCTCTATTTAGGACACATCATCGGGGCAAAGGGGGTACAGGTACATCAGGAAAAAATACAAGCCATCATGGAATGGCCTACTCCTAAGACACTCACAGAATTGAGAGGATTTCTAGGCATGTGCACGTATTACAGGAAGTTTGTCAAAGGATTTTCTCAGTTGTGTTCACCTTTGACCGATTTGACTAAGAAAGGAGCCTTCAAGTGGGACGAGGAGGCTCAAATAACGATGGACAAGATGAAGGAAGTGATGAGTACGTGCCCAGTCTTAGCCCTTCCAGATTTCAGCCTTCCTTTTACCATGGAGTATGATGCCTCCGGGGAAGGAATAGGGGTCGTACTGATGCAGAAGAGGCACCCTCTTGCCTATGAGAGTCGGAAACTCAGCGGTCCCGAGCTACTCTACAACATTTCTGACAAAGAAATGCTAGCTATCATGCATGCACTAGCCAAATTCCGGCAATACTTGGTTGGTGCCCGGTTTGTGCTCAAGTCAAATCATAACAGTCTCAAATATCTATTGGAGCAGAAGGATTTGAATGAGAGGCAGTAGAAATGGGTAAGCAGAATACAGGCCTACGACTTTGACATTGAATTTGTCAAAGGGAAGAACAATGTGGTGGTTGATGCGTTATCCAGGAGGCCATCCATCTTTGCCATGACCGAGGTATCAGCTGACTGGAAAGACCATCTGATGATGGAATATGCAAAGGATCAA
Organism: Picea engelmannii; assembly: GCA_009831015.1. Taxonomy (NCBI): domain Eukaryota; kingdom Viridiplantae; phylum Streptophyta; class Pinopsida; order Pinales; family Pinaceae; genus Picea; species Picea engelmannii. The sequence continues at coordinate 145,461 of ML807902.1, forward strand.
CTCGCATGCCAACTATTGGATGGACAGGTACAAGATGATAACTTCAAAGTTATGATTGACCTCATCTACTATAAGGACCGAATCTTTTTGGTTCCTGAATCGGCCTTCAAGGCTAAGATATTACAGGCGTACCATGACTCACCAATGGCAGGACATCAGGGGATCAACAAGACGTACAGGCAAGTAAGAGAAAGGTTCTTGTTATCGCACAGTTTGTAGCTAGGTCAAAAAGGCTAAAGGATAAAGGCCAAACTGGCGGAACAGGAACCTTCCCCACCCAAAGTCACCTCAATGGAGAGGTTCTTTCTATTTAGGGAGGTTAACCTAGGGGAGATGTCCCCGGTAACCTGGGGTTTTGAAGAGGTTAAAGTATAAAAGTCAAGGGGAATAGCTCCTCCTCACAGGTTACCACCAAGGTCAGAAAGTCTGGCTAATCAACCAATAAATGAAGTGTATGCCCAAATGAAAACACCTGCCCGAAACAAGACAACAACAATACAATGTATATATATGCAGGCTATAACTCAAAGGGTTAGTACTTCATGTGACTATCCGACAATTTATATATAAGCAATGAAACAACAAATATTAATGAGATAAACATTTTGTCAATATAGCAATGTAAAAATATCAATTCACCAATAATTATTGAGATGATGTAGCAAACAATATATCCAATCAATCATTTACTCAATACATGCCTTTAACCATCATCTAATTGCTTATTATCAACATTTGTTGCGTTAAGATGAGATAACCAATTGTGACGTCAGCCTAGTTAGGGTTAGTTTGGTTAGTTAGGGTTTCAAAATTTAAAGTTTTGAGAGTTGTTTTGGACACTATGACTTCAACGTTGTGTGTCTAAGATCAGTGCCTAAGGGTATATGGAGTCATTCAAGGAGAGGACGCAAAGTTGAAGGAGCAATAGGCTAAAGACAAGAGGGAAGGGTTCTAGAGTGTTGCAATGGCAGGGCCCTAGAATCAAAACCCTA